>APFE030629492.1:219765-230912 GCA_000404065.3 Pinus taeda
AGGTTTCCCCCTCGAAGAGGCTGAATTCTAAGGCATTGATCTATCTTTTCTATCTTTTCTTGAGATGGTTTCATAACAAAAATATTTTAAGGAAATCAAAGGTTCTATTGTTAAAGCTCTTGTTTTAACTAGCCCATATTATTTAAAGGAGTTCATGATTTTCTCTTTCACCTAAGAGGATACTATAGAAGTTGTTTTGCTTCAGAAGAATAAAGAAGCTCATGAGCAACTGATTGCTTTTATGAGTAAAGCGCTTTAGAATTCCGAATTAAATTATAGTACCATGGAAATGAAAGCATATTTCTTGGTCAAGTCTCTTAAGAATTTTAGGACATATGTGGGATATTCTAAAGTTATAACTTTTGTCCCGCATTCTGCTATTAAAGATATATTAACTCAAATTTATTTCTTAGGGACTAGAGCTGGGTGGGTCACTAAGATTGAAGAGTATGATTTGGAAATTAGACCCACTAAGCTTGTTAAGGGTCAAGAATTGGCCCAAATGTTGATTGAAAGTAATGAGAAGGCTTTAGGCTTGATTTGTTAAAGTAATTCTTCAACTTCACCTGAGCTTCAAAGATTAGGAGAAATTGAATGGTACAAGGACATTATTTATTATTTGGAAAATCTTACATGTCCTAACCATTTAGTTGCTCATAAGAGAAGAGCTCTAAGATTGAAAGAAACTAAGTATTGCATCATGAAGGATATTTTTGGATGGAGGAATCCTGAAGCAATAATACTTAGGTGTATTGACAAAGTTGAATCGAAAAAGCTTATCTATGAGTTTCATTCAGCATTTTGTGGTCGTCATTACGTTGCAAAGTGTTGGTTACTATTGGCCTTCAATCTTTTATGATGTGCACAAGTATGTTAGGTGTTTCCAAGCTTGTCAATTGTTCATTGGGAAGCAAAATTTAGAAGCACTGCCCTTATAACATGTTGTTGAAGCTCCTTTTCAACATTGGGTTTGGATTTCATTGGGAAATTCCATGAAAATTCTAGTAAAGGCTACTCATGGATATTAACTGCTACTGATTATTTTACTAAATGGGTTGAAGTTATTCCTACTAAAGATGCCACTAAAAAGGTTGTTATAGACTTTGTTGAAGATAAAATCATTACTTGATTTGGTGTCCCTGCTAAGATTACTACCGATAATGCCAAGGATTTTAGTTCTTCATAGTTTTCATCATTTTGTTTTAAGTATGGAATTATTTTGTCTCATTCGTCTAACTACTATCGTCAAGGAAATGGTCTTGCAGAGTCTAGTAATAAAAATCTTATAACCATTATAAAAAAGATAGTAAGAGATAATAAGCAGGCTTGAGATAACAAAATCAGGTATGTGTTATGGGCAGATAGGATTACAAAGAAGAAAACTACTGGTAAAATTCCCTTTGAATTGGTTTATGGTTTAGATGTAACTCTTCCTATGCACCTCAAATTGTCAGCGTATCAACTCCTTCAACATTTATCTATTGACAAAGATGTTGTTCAACATAGAATTGATCAAATTGTGGAATTGGATGAAAATCGTAGAGAAGCTTTTGATAATATGTCTAAAAACCAATCTAATGTTAAGAAAAATTTTGATAAATCATCTCGAGCTAAATCTTTTCACGTTGGAGACATGGTGCTCTTTGGGATCGTACGAATGAGAAACCAGGAAGTTATGGAAATCTTGACAACTTGTGGCTAGGACCTTATATCATAAGAGGACTTGTTGGACCAAATTCATTTCATTTGAGCACATTGGATGGTAAACCACTAGAATTACCTACAAATGGCCAGATGCTCAAGTTGTTCTACAAAGATGACATCTGATGCCATAAGGGCATCTTCTATATTGTATTTCTAAGCTTACTTCTTTTTATTTTAGATTTTGTTTCAAAATTTTTGTTTATGTCCTTAAAAAAAAATACTTTTCATGTTAGAAGAATATTTTTTAGCTTTTATTTCATGTGCTTAATGTTATATGATAATTTTTGGATTATATTTGGATGGACACTACTTATATGAACTTGTGTGTTTCTTCGGTGCAGATTATGGATTCTCACATTCCTTTATCGAAGCAACATGTCCCCAGGTAGAGCTAGACGTTGACCGCTCCATGTCAACTACCCTATAGCAGTGCACATTTTTGCAAAGGAATTCCATGACGTTTAAGCAGTCAAAAATCCAGGATTCATCATCATCAATATATCATAGTTATAAACCCATTTTGCAATGTTTGTAATGTAATGATTCTAGTAAGACCATATACGTATGTAACAACCTAGGCAAACCTATTATTTTGGCAATGATTTTCATCTTGGGAGGTGTCTCACTAATTCATTCGTGTTTCTAAACAAGGATGATTGGCAAAGTTTTTACCTCTAACGTCACCCCAAAGCTAAGGTGGAATTTATCATCAAGCTCTTAGGTGAGTTCTAATATTCTAGTAGAGTCCTTTGTAAAAGTGATTTGGAAATAATTTAAGCTAATTGGCTAAATTATTTTGTTACAAGTCACTTAGTCGACTAGATCATATTGGTAGTAGAATTGGGTAAATTATTAAGGGTCTATGTCTAAAAGTGTTTTCTCCTTCCAAGGGTTGAGTTAATTATAATATCTTGATGTAAAGGAATTTTGGTGCATGGTCCCTCATATTTAGACACCATGGCCTAATTATTTAAGGGTGGAACAAATTATTAATACCCTTTAGTATCAATTAATTCATTTTTCTGGCCAAAATAAATTAAAATCCTAACCCAGAAAATTAATTAATTTTTATTTTTGGTTTTCCGATGAAAAAGTAGTTAAATAATTAGCCATAGTTTGGTCAAAAAATGAAAATGAGAGAAAAAAAAATTCTCTCCAAGTGAAAAATATTAAAAAAGGGAATGTGCACTTTCCAAAAAGGGAATCTCCACAAATCAAGCAAGAAGATATTCAAGAAAATATTTTTGGCCTAGAAAAAGGAACTAATTCTGAGAAAAATCGATTTTTTAATGAAAATCGAATTTATGGACCAAGTTGGTTAAGAGAATGGGGTTTTTTCGAGGAGAAAAGTTAGAAAAAATAGTTTTTGGACCAAGAAAAAGGCATTATCAAGGAATTCAATTGTTTTCTTGAGCAATCAATGGTGGAGATTATTTTGACATGGATCAAGCATTTAATCAAAAGTTAACAAAATATTTATGAGGTGTGTAGAAAATATTCAGTTGAAACTGATCTCAAGCATAAGGGGATGCTTTTTCTTAAGTTAACCAAGTCTTGAGTGATTAAGTAGAAGAGTCCATTTTATTTCACTTGAAAGATTTATCGAATGAATTTTTTGCATGGTTTCTAGACCTTAGTCGTAGGAAAAAATGATTTATCTCATTTATCTCTTTTTAAATTATTGTGCTCAATAGGATAAATTTGTTATTTAAAGAGCTTACCACATTGTGAATATTTGTGAATATTTTACTTAAAAATTTTAATTTGTAAACATTTTATTTTAACTTATTTTTTTTCAAATCCCAATTTTTAGATATCTTTTTCTCTTTTCTTTCTTTAGGACTTGTAAATATTTTGTTTTCTATTTTTCTTAAAATTTGTAAACAAAAAATATTAGAAACATTTCATTTAAAATTTGTGAATATGGTTTTGTAGTATTTTCTTTATATATTCGTGTAGCTCTTTTGTGTGACCACCACAGGCTTGGACAACATACGTGGAAGGTTTTTTAAATTAATCATTTGCAGGGTGTCAATTTTGCATCCGCCTTTGGAGGCCACAAGCCGTAGGAAGGTCATGTATCCTTTATAGGGCATACTTGGGGCAGCGGAAAACCATTTTGGCACAAGTTACCCTTGGTTTCATTCAATTTTTTGATAACTACAGGCTTATTACTCACTGGTTATGGGGGTTTAAGATTCATAGAGTTATTTTGTCTTAACCCTTGTCCCAATTTGTTGAAGCTAATCATTTGCTTGCAGGTGTATTTCGCCATATTCTTTGAAGGGTTTAAAAGAAAACAAGTAGGAAAGAGGGCTCAACCCTCACACCAGTCTAAATGGCTAGGTTTGAGGCCTTACTCTATACCTTTTTGTGGGTTGTTATACTTCAAAATTTATCTTTCTTGGAAGCTACAGGATTTGAGGCTTGGTGTAAGAAACTATTTGAAATTTTTCTATGGATTTTAAAACTAGGTTGTGAATTTGCTTCCTTTTAAGGAACTCAAGCAAATTTTGTCTTCTAAAGCCAAGCAACAAAGGGTTTCCTACAAATTTCTGGTATAAACTGTTGATAATTTCCCAAGCTGTAGGGACATTAAATCAATTTTTTTTGGGGTGATTTCTTGAGTACATTTGTGGAGGAACTCAAACCTTGAAACCATAAGAAATTACCTAGAATTTCCTTATTAATATTTAATTCAACTTTTTGTGGTTAAATTGGGCTAGGTTGCATGCATTAAGGGCTTGAATTTCATTTGCTGCCTAACTTTACAAGGAATCACAAATTTTGTAAAAGGGTTTCTCCACTAAAATTCTGTTGACTTAACTGTGTTCTTTTGACAAGGTTTAGGGCTTCTCCAACTTACCTATTTCTACTATATGTGAGCTTAAAATTTCCTCCTAAACTTGGTGCTCATGGAAAGTTGATTGGCAAGATTATAAGCAGTGGACTTGTTCATTAAGAGACATATCTCTCGTATCAAGGAAACTTTGCATCAAAGAATTTGTTTGTTTTGGCACTGTGTTTTTCTTTCATTTTGATTTTTTTTTGTTGGATATAACTACAAGAATTCAGAGCACATTCATTGTTTGAAGATTTAGTGATTTATTTTGCAGAAAATTCATATAAAAATTGACAAAGTTTGTTTATTTAAACTTGGCATATAATTGGCCGATCTAACTCAGGTTGTTTTTTATATATATCTAGAAAATATTTGCATCTTCCTGTGAGCGTAGAACCTTCATATTACCTGGTGAAAAATATTTTGAGGTTTCAGGTCTTTGCATTTTAGGGGTCTTTTCATCTACTTGGAGCTTAAAATTAAAGTGACAAATTTTAAAGAATTCCTTCATTAAATCTAAAAAACTCCAAGGGAGTTTCTTTCTACCTAGTGCCATTTCATTTGAAGAGAAAACTTGGTCACACAAGAAAATCAATAATAACAATAGTAATAATAAGCCTAGAATATCTAAAATAACACATCATCATTCCAAGAGAATCATAAGCATTTAACTCGCATCTTTTGCAAATTCGGATGACTGGTTTGTGTATTGGAGGATTGATATTTTCACTACAATAATATGATCTTTCATTAACAGTGGTATTTTGTGGTGAGGAGTATCCTTTGAAAATCAACCATTTGTTTTAGGTCTAAAATTTTGTCTTGCAAGGAGAGTCATAAGTTCTTCCTTAAAGGGACATTCACCTTCAAAATATTGAGCTTTCTTTACTACAGAAAATAATTTGCTTTGGAATTGTTGGCTTGGGAATTTTCCTCTTGTTTTCATCTAAGACCTTGAGCCCTTCTTACTGGCATCAATTTGTTGGAGGACTGGTTTTGTTTTTTCAATCATCAAAGTACTAAGCCTCATATTGAAGTAGAGGATCCATCATATTTTTGCACTATTTTATTGGAAGACAAAGGAATTCAAAGCATGATCTCTGGATATATTTTTTTTGGATTCGTCTTTCATCTTAAGGAGTTGCCTTATCTTTGAAACTCTCATATCTCTGTTGTAAATCTCCTTGAAAAGAAGAGCCTTTCTTTCTATCCTAGAGGTCTTTTTTTCAATTTGTAAGTTCACTAATAAAGCAATTTCTTTTTTTTAGGGAGCTTGGAATTTGTTTCCAAGCCATCATGTTTCTCCTTATTTAAAAGGGAGGTCTTGTGTTTGGTTTTGTAACTCACTAACTTGCACATTGCATTACATCTTCTAATTTCATTCTCTATCTTGCACTTTCCTAGTTGCTTCTAATCTGATTGCATTGAAGTATTTCCTGCCTTGCTTCAATTGTTGTTTATGATCTAAAGTTATTTTTCTAATAACTGTTAGCAATTTCATCTAGTATTTCATGATTGATAATTGATTATAATATTTACTTGTTCAACAGTCTAAACAAGCAAAGAAGACCTTAAATTCTCTATTGTATAAAGGCATTGTGGAATTTTTGCTCTAACTCTTTTAACTTTAATTATCAGTTTTTCTCTTAAGTAACTATGATTACTTCATTGGTTATTATATAAGCTAATCTCGTGTTCTAAGTGTTTATAGTAATCTTTGGATTGGCATCTACTTTCTTGAAGAAACATTGTTATCATTGTAGTCCATTGAAATCTTGCATCAATATTTGCATTTTAGAGTTAGATTTTGCATTGCACCTAGCTTAATTTGCATTCACCTATGTGACTTTGTCTAATTTGGCATAGTGTTATTTTGTGAGCACTCTATCTTTACTTGCACTTCTATAATACTGCTCTTGTATTGTTATTTCATTTCCTTGCTCATTTTCCATGTATATTGTTACATTTATTTGAGCATCTCTTTAAAAACAAAGTACAAGTTTCTTTTATTCGTGCAAGGTAGATTTCCTTCTCATCTTTTAATATTGTGATGATTTCCTATACTAATACTTTCCTTGCAACATTATTTATCTTGTGACTTGAAATACCTTGCAATTGTTGAATCTCTTCTAAGAATTTTTATAAGGCATTGGTTTATCATTGTTAATATAGTCATTGTCTTATTTATCTTATTGGGATTGCTCTATTAAATATTTGCATTTCCCTTTTAGTAATCAAGCTTGCTAAATAATTTTAATTAGGTTGCTTAGATAAAGAATTTCCTTGAACGTGGTCTCCTAGACTTGTTGTTGCAACAAGTTTTCCCTTTATAACTATGCTTAGGGACTACCCCCCTTAGCTTATCTAGGAGAGAGCTTAAACAGAGTGAGTAGGGAACATGTGACAACCCCTACTCTGATGGTTGTGCCTTAAAGATTATACCTTGCGGGGTTCTAAAATTTTCCCGCAGTTAGGTGTACATCTTCGGTGAAAAAACATTGCTTAAGAGATATGTCCAGGATGTTGATCATGTGACTGATTGGTCTGTATTGCAGTTCGACCAGAGGGAGATTTCTAGCCAGAGCAACAGTGCATTTTGCAGCGAAAAAATGTTGATTTCTGGTAGCATCAGGTGTACTCTAAGTCTCAAAATTTGAAGGGAGACTTAGGCACATGCATTCTCCAATACCCAGAAATGTTTTTGGGAAATTCCACATGGAGACAGTTTTATTAAAATAATTAATTATTTTTAATGGGACCCTAAGTTTAAACTTAGGAAATTAGAATAATTAATGGGTGTTAATATAAATAGTAGGTGTAACTTCTAGAAGAAGATGGGAATCAAGCCAAAATGATCTAAGCCATTGGCTAGAAGTTAATTTGGGTTGTTGGTTGTCCATAAAAAAGATATAAGAAGAGGCGACACTTGGAGAACACATCAAGTGTTGATCAAAAGATCAAATTTTTGAAGCAGAGCAGCTTCTGAAGAGAAATTCGAAGTGATCTTTTGAAGTGAGGGGTATGGATAGTATCCAATGCAAAGTTTTTCTAGACCAGAAAGTACAAGGCAAAGAGGGTAGAACAATTTCCAGAGAGAGGCTAACGATGTGGCAGATAAAGCCTGAAGGGAGATCAAATTCTTGCTGAGGAAATCGAGTTTTAGAAGTCAGGAGCCAGGCTGTGAGACTAGGAGGCTGAGAGCTGAAGTTTCCAGTTAGCATAGGGTCAGAAGGAGGTGAAACGTAGTCCCTAGTTGTAGTGACGCAGGAAATACAAGAGAGTGAAACAAAACTGCACAGAGGTTGTGCGGAGGGGCATCTCCAATGCAGATCAATGTTGGTTCTTCTAGTGACAGGGTGAGATCATCTCACTACTCATTTTGTCCATTTTCTCTTTATATCAGATAACCAGTTGGGCATCCAACAAATTGTACTCAGAATTACCAGTACGTAATAATAAAACCCTCAGTTGCTACACTGGTTTTCCCACACTTGGTTTTTTCTAGGGACATTTGTCCAAAAAAAACTGTGTAGATGTGTTGTATTTCTTTCTTGTTCAGTTTCTTGTTTCTATATTTTATTTAAATGGTGAAGGTGGCAGTGTATTCGTTTAAGTGTTTACTATAGGAAACAATAAATAATTTTGTTCATTAATTAAAAAATAGAAGAAACGTAATTGGTTTTTGCAATATGAATTTGGGCATCCAAATTTTCACATGGTATCAGAGCTTCATGTGAAATAAGAGAACAATGCAAGAAGAGGCCAACGTTGAATGAGGAAGGGACTACGAAACTCCTGTAGAGTCATAAATTTGAATCCCTAGAGAGTTTCCGTAGCCAGGCCAGGAGGGCAACATTTTCATGGTAAATCTCTCTCTGATTGAGTCGACAGAGAGGTAGGATTTCTAGATCGAAAATTGTTAGTGACAGAGGGAGAAGCACAACAAAAGCTTCAACGAAGAGGGGTTCCTGGTGTGATGCAGTTTTTTGCAGGCAGTTACTGGGAAGAAATACATCAGAAGGAAGAAGAGAGACACTTAAGGGAATTTCTTCCTCAAAGAATTCCTAGCCAGTGAATTCAAATTATCATTTGCTGAGAAGCAACAAGAGAGAGGAGGTCATTTGACATTTCATTTGGCAGAGATGGAAACCCGTGGAAAGAGAGATCAAGATAGGTTGGATGGGGAATCCAACTATGTGATCTGGAAGGAAAGGATTTCATGCCTTCTGGATGATCATTTTCTCAAGGTCTATGTTGACAGTGTGGTAGCTGAGCTCGCGGATCTAGACCCGCTCAAGAAGTACAAGGGAGAAATGGTGAAGACTAAAAGAATGATCCTTGATGGAGTGAAGTATCATATAGTTGTCACATCATTGACAAAAACACTTCCAAGGAGATGTGGGATGCATTGTTGACACTATATCAGGGATCTTCCAAGTAGTAAAAGATGTACTTGTTGGGTTATGTTATATTCTTTCCACGACTAACCCACGTAGTGAACCGGGGGATTAGAGCGGGGGCAGAGCCCCCCCTTCGTTGCGCCGATTGTGCAGTGGGGGGATCACAGGGGGGCTGGTGGCCCCTCTTGTCTAGGGGGTTTGAGGGGGGTGGGTAGCCCCCCTCTATGGGGTCTGGGACAACGCCCTGGGAAATTTTTTTTGGGACCCTATATTAGGTTGGGTGAACCTACCTATGTTTTTTGGTCCATGGATTTGGACAAGATGGTTTTCGGTCCATGGTATTGGATGCTTCGGCATGTTTACATATGTATTGTAACATTGAAAAGAATATAATGAAAAATTAAGCTGGTAGTCCCGGTTTTGGGATCCAGGGGAAAATCTTTGTGTATATGTGTTTTATGTTCTCGCATTGTTTATCTTCTATGTTTTAGAATTCGTATGCAGGTAATTTCTGTACGGGGTTAAAACCTACATTTGGTATCAGAGATGTTTTGGCTTCAAGGGGACGCCTTTGTTGCTAAGGGGTTTCGCTCAGGCCTATGGTAGACCTTGTTCAGTGGGAGATCTGTGAGATCAATTTTGGTGTTGAAAGAAGATGGCGAGCAGAGGAAAGATAGAGATTGAGAAGTTTAATGGTCAGAGTTTTGAGTTGTGGAAACTCAAGATGGAGGATCTGTTGGTGGATAAACATCAGTGGATCGCGGTAGATCTGGATACTAAACCAACGAGAGTGATTTATGAAGAATGGAAGAAGTTGGATCAGAAGGCAAAGAGCACAATACGATTGTGTGTCTCAGATTGAGTATTGCCGAATGTATCAGGGGAAGCTACAACAAAGGCTTTGTGGGACAAGTTAGGGACTTTGTACCAATCTAAGTCTCTAGTGAATAAACTGTTCTCGTGGAAAAAGTTGTATAATCTGAGGATGAAAGATGGAGAATAGGTGACAGAGCATCTGAATGCGTTTAATATTGTGGTAAGTCAGTTATCATCTGTTGATATTAAAATTTCAGATGAAGATAAGTGCATCAGTTTGTTGTGTACTCTACCAGATTCGTGGGGTAGTCTGGTTATTGCAATAGGTAGCAATGCAACTGCTTTGCAGTTTGATGAAATAGTCTCAGCCTTGCTGATAGAGGAGATGAGACGGAAAAATATGGAGAACCAGAATGGCGATGCCTTGTCTGTACGAGGATGGTCCCAGAATAGAAATAAAAATAAGTCATCGAGTGGGGAATCTAAATCTAGAGGGAGATCTAAATCTCCAGGAAAACCTGTAAAGGTGGTGTGCTGGAAATGCGAAAAGGAAGGGCACCTCAAAAGGCACTGTAAATCTAAAGCTCTTGATAAAGGAAAGGGATCTAATGATGCTCCTTCTGCAGAGGCAAAAACCACCTCAGATGAAGGTGGGGTTGTGTACTTAGCTTCTTCAAGTACACATGTAGATCAGGAGGCATGGTTGATTGACTCAAGTGCATCCTTTCACTTCACTCCCCATAGAGAGTGGTTCTGCGAGTATGAGAAATACGATGGTGGTGATTTCTTCTTAGGAGATGATAGGAAGAATAGAATCATTGGTCACGGAAAAGTAAAGTTGAAGTTGCAAGGTGGAAGGGTTAGAACACTTCCGGTTGTTCTACATATTCCTGCATTGGCCAGAAATCTGATTTCTGTAAGCAAGTTGGATGATGCAGGTGCAAAGACAGTGTTCGAGAAAGATACCTGCAAGATGGTTCGGGGAGCACTGGTATTGATGCGGGGAGTTCGGATTGGAACCCTGTACAAGCTGCAAGGTAGCACTGTTGTTGATGGGTGCAATAGTTCTATGGTTCCTGAAAATGGAGCAAAAAATCTAGTGGACTCTGGAGAGAATACCATTCTATGGCATCAAAGGCTTGGACATATTGGAGAAAAGGGCCTTTGAATACTTCATGGTAAAGGTATGGTAGAAAGTATGAGTAATAACTCCCTGGATTTTGATTTCTGTGAAAATTGTGTATATGGGAAGCAGAATCTGGTGAGTTTCCCCTCTGGTCGTAAGAGGGAGAAACAAATATTAGAGCTTGTGCACAGTGATGTGTTTGGACCTGTGAAGGTTCCATCACTGGGTAAGTCTGTGTATTATGTATCATTTATAGATG
>APFE030629492.1:231313-394374 GCA_000404065.3 Pinus taeda
ATCACTGGGTAAGTCTGTGTATTATGTATCATTTATAGATGACTTCTCAAGGAATACATGGATATATTTCCTTAAGAAGAAATTTGAAGTCTTTGACAGGTTTAAAGAATTTAACGCTCTAGTGGAAAATCAGGCAGAGGAGAAGATAAAGGTGCTGAGGATAGATAATGGTGGAGAGTTTTGCAGTAAGGAATTTGAAGAATTATATAAGAAGTGTGGTATAGCATGGCAGAATACTACTCCATATACACCACAGCAAAATGGAGTTGCAGAAAGATTGAACAAGACATTTATGGAAAGGGAAAGAAGCATGCTCAGTGGTGCCGGGTTAGGACAGGAATTCTGGGCAGAGGCGGTGGATATTGCATGTTAACTGGTCAACAGGTCACCTTCATCAGCGTTGGAGGATAAGACTCCACAAGAAGTATGGACTGGTAAGAAACCCTCTCTTTCACATTTGAAGGTATTTGGATGTGATGCGATATGTACATGTTCCAGAAGGAGAACCGAACCAAGTTGGATGTTAAATCTGAAAAGTGCATCTTTATTGGGTATAAAGATGGTTTAAAGGGTTATAAGCTTTGGAACCCAGTAACAAGGAAGGTTGTGTATAGTCGAGATGTGGTGTTCAGAGAGGTGAAAGATGTTATTAAACATGAAGTCAACCAAAGGAACCTGTGAAGATAGAGTTTGAACTAAAGGAGGAAGAATCAGACTCTGTAGCAGAGGAGGAATCAGAAGATGAAGAGCCACAAACTCCGGCTGTGAGAGGATCAGTTCGAGAAAGAAGGCAGCCAGAAAAAGGTATAGTCCATCTACTTTCTGTTCAAATTTTTCTTTGTCTATTACTGATGATGATCCCAGAATTGTGAAGGAAGCAATGGATTCAGAGGATGGAAAACTCTGGAAAGAGGCCATGGTTGATGAAATGGCATCTTTGAACAAAAATGAGGCTTGGGATCTAGTGGAGTTGATGACTAGACGGAAACCCATTGGCAACAAATGGGTGTTTAAAAAGAAGAAAAATGCAGAAGGGAAGGTGGAGAAATACAAAGCTCGGTTCGTAGCAAAAGGTTATTCCTAGGTGCCGGGAACTGATTTTGGTGATATTTTTTCTCATGTTGCCAAGGTAACTTCTATTAGATTACTTTTATCTGTTGCTGCTACTTTTGATTTTGAGGTAGAATAGATGGATGTGAAGACAATATTTCTTCATGGGGATTTGGAAGAGGAAATCTACATGAAGCAACCTGAAGGATTTGCGGTGAAGGGTGAGAAAGAACTGGTATGCAAGTTAAAGAAGTCTTTGTATGGTTTAAAACAGTCACCAAGGATGTGGTATCAGAAATTTGATACATTTATACGGGGACTTGGCTTCACCAGAAGCAAAGCAGATCACTGTGTGTATTTTAAATTAATTGGTGACCGTGTTATTTTATCTGGTCTTGTATGTGGGATATGTTGCTGGTTGGTAATGACAATGAAATTATCCAGGATTTGAAGACCCAATTGTCCTCCAAATTCGACATGAAATATCTCGGTGCTGCAAACTATATTTTGGGCATGGAAATTAAAAGAGATCGGGAAAAGAGAAAGCTCTGGTTAAACCAGAGGAAGTATGTCGAGACAATATTGCAGAGGTTTAATATGCAGGATAGTAAACCGGTGAAGGTTCCTATTCCTGTAGGTGTGAGGTTATCTGCTGAACAGTGTCCCAAGACACAAGAAGAGGAAGAGGACATGTCCCGTGTTCCATATGCAGTGCAGTCGGTAGCTTGATGTATGCCATGGTCTGTACTAGACACTTCCATCAGTGGGAGAATTGAGCAGGTTTATGTCAACAGCGAAGGGCATGACAGCAGTGAAGGGGTTTTCAGGGTATTTGCGTGGCACTTAGTGTTATGAGTTTGTGCTCAGGAGACCGGATTGACAGAGTGTGGATTCGTGGCTTTGTTGATGCAGACTGGGCTGGAGATCTGGATCAGAGAAGATCTACAAGTGGGTATGTGTTTAACCTATTTGGAGGTGCAGTCAGTTGGATGAGAAAGAAACAATCTGTAGTGGCACTATCAACTACAGAGGCAGAATACATGGCAGCCACTCATGCAAGCAAGGAAGCAGTTTGGTTGCAGAGATTGTGTTCAAGTATGGGGTTAGTACAGGGAGCTATAAGGATAGACTGTGACAGCCAAAGTGCAATTTTCTTGGCAAAGAACCCTGCTTATCATTCAAAGACAAAGCACATTGATGTTCAGTATCACTTTGTGAGGGATATGATAGAAGACAAAAAGGTGTTGCTGGTAAAGGTGGACACTTTGAAGACTACTGCAGATGCATTGACAAAATCTGTGAGCTCTGAGAAGTTCTCTTGGTGTAGAGAAACAATGGGCATTTCAGGGCTGGAAATGACTAAGCTCTCCTATGGCCCCCTGTGGAAAGAAAACAACAAGTGGGAGATTGTTGGGTTGTGTTATATTCTTTCCACGACTAACATACGTAGTGAATCAAGGGGTTAGAGGGGGGGCGGAGCCCCCCCTTCGTTCCATCGATTGCGCAACGGGGGGGTCACAGGGGGGTGGCAGCCCCCCCTGTCTAGGGGGTTTGACGGGGGCGGGTAGGCCCCCTCTATGGGGTCTGGGGCAGCGCCCCAGGAAAAAAAAATTGGACCCTATATTAGGTTGGGCGAACCTACCTATGGTTTTCGGTCCATGGTTTTAGACGCGATGGTTTTCGGTCCATGGTATTGGTTGCTTCGGCATGTATAAATATGTATTGTAACATTGAAAGGAACATAATGGAAAATCAAGCTGGTAGTCCCAATTTTGGGATCCAATCAGAAATCTCTATGTATATTTGTTTTATGTGTTATGCTCTCACTTTTTTATTTTTCCTGTGATTTAGAATTCGTATGCAGGTAATTTCTGTACGGGGTTAAAACCTACACAGGAAGGGAAATGAGATTGACCACACAGATTGGGGAATATGAGATGGACCGAGTGATTCTGGATCTAGGATCAGAAGTGAATGTCCTGCCAAAGCAGACATGGGAACGCATGGGTAGGCCTGCATTGCAATGGTCTCTTATCCAACTGCAAATGGAAAACCAACAAAAGATCCTACCTATGGGGAGATTGCAGGGAATCACAATAGATATCGAAGGAGCAAGCACACTAGAAGATTTCGAAGTGATAGAGATTGTTGATGGGAGCAATCCCTACCCCACACTATTGGGAAAAGATTAGGTCACTGACATGAATGGAGTGATAAATCTAAAGAAGTGCGAGATAATCTTTCAGAAAAATTCTTTGTGCGTAGTGGTACCTTTAGACCCTGCAGAAGGATTCTGCTACACGAAGCCGGTGTATGACTACGATAGTGACGATGACTTGGACTACATATACAAGATAACCGTGTGGGAGCAAGACTGGGTAAATCCAACCGTGAATGGCTGAATCTCATGGGAGCGCGAAATCTCCTACACATTAGATTCTGACGAGGAGATAGAATGATGGCAGAACCGGTTACATGAGCTAACCACGCTCAACTGTAACATGATGACGAGGTTGTTGCACTGCATAGCAACTGAGGTAAGAGATCTTCCTATGTATGGTGGGTTAAGCGAGGTGGGTGACTTCCTAAACGAATTTGAAAGTGAGGTACTGGAATAGTAGTGCTTTGAAACTATGAAATGGGTTCTGTGAGCTATGCCCGCAAGATGGTGGGGTACTCACCAAAGAAGTTTTGAGGAATGGAGCAAATGTAGAAGGATGATGCACACATGGTTTGGGAAGCTTCTGATGTGATTCACAGACAATATTGTCGGATGAACCGACCCGCGCACCCACCTATCCAGGTGGATACAGGCATGTGGTGCAAAACCTATGCAAATCCACATAGTCCTCATAGTAGGAAACACGATCAGTAAACAAGTGCAGGCAAGGCAATGGCGCGAATGACCCCTCCTATTGGGATTATGAAGTATGGAAAGACCAAGTGCGTAGAAGGATATCCATGCAGAAGCCTTTAACAAAGTACGCAAATCATTGAACAAGGTCCATAATGTGAAGCAGACTGACTGGGACCTGTGCGTACCAGCAGTTTTATGGGCTTATAGGACCGTGTGCAAGAACCTGACCACGTAGGCACTGCCAAGGCTAGAGTATAAAGAAAATGTTGTAAGCCCTATAGTACATGAAAATCTTAGACTATGCATGATAGCACTGATAGATATGACTATTCACGGAACCTTGGAAGAAGAAATCCAATAGGGAAATTCTAGGCTCCAAGAACTTGAAGAAGAAAGGGTACGATTAAGGAAGAAAAGTGCTTTGATGGATGCGGAATTCAAGAAGCTAGAGGACGAGATAAAGGAGGATTTTCTTGGTAAAGATACCATGGTGGTAAGGTAGGATGCATATGAACATGATTACAGGTTTGAGGCCTATCACCATGAATTGATCAATCTGATGCCGCCTCTAACAATAAAAGGTTGGTATTTTCCAGGAAACATGATGGATGATAGGATGAAACCTTACATGGGTGGTGCAACCACCTGACTGGCCAATGGAAGTACAGTATTAGCACTCTAGGCAGTTGAAAGGAAGTGCAGGACTATAAACTATTCTGCCTAGGAGCTACGCGATGTTGGAGCTACGCGCAGAAGCAAAGAGTCACAAGGTCAATGACCGTGCACGCGGGGCTGTGCTATCATGTGGTTTGGCTAGAGAGTGGTCGTTAATGTCACTGTTCACAATGGGATGCTCGACTTAAGGCCAAATGGAGTGGGAGACAGGCATTTAAGATGCGATTTATGGGAAAGATTTGGGAAACTCTACTGCCAAGGGAGCATTAATGAACTGGGTTTGGGGGGAATAGTCAAATTCAAATTCAAAAAGAACTATAAATTACAGGGGATTGTCCAACAAACAACATTTAGTCATTTGCAAATTGAGCTATTGAGAAGAGCTCTATTTTTTTTGTGCTGAGCGTTGATTGAGCACCTGAATTCGCATGTGATAGATTTTTGGATAGACACGATGGAAGCAACTGAAGAAGTTATGGAGATAACAGAAATTACCGCCAAAGCAGCCATGCAGGCCCTGACTGTGGGGGATGTTCCGGAAGGCACTGAGATTGTGGTAGAAATCCTAAAATCACCGCACACACCAAGACAAAAGAAGGAAAAACAAGCGATGGTTCCCTATGGGTGTCCCCGCGGAACCCACTGCGCACCAAGCTGTCAATGGAGGAGAAGGGTAAAATCGTCACCATAGAGACTGATGAAGAAGAAAAATACCTGGAGGATCTTATCATCGCAGAGGATGAGGACAAATGCATGGAGGACAAAACTAAGCCTACGCACCCCACGAAGAATCTTCCCACATATGTCCCCCTATCGACAGGGAAGGCTAAAGTGCCCAAGGACCTTGAAGAGACCAAGAGCTCGCTCCAAACCCCGCTCCTCCCAGACAACATTATTTTTGAGGGCACGCAACGGGTGTCAATCTTAAAATTTTAAGATTGGGACCTCGCTGACCACGAGAAGTTCCCTCACCTTGAGACTTCGCACCTCATGAAGCCCAAGAAGAACACCACGGCGGGGTTTATAGAATTAGAGCTGCGAAAGTGGTTGCGCGGAGTGTAAACATCTAGGCTATTGAACCTGCTCTGGGTGCTGCATTTCCATTGTGCCCCAATAACCATTTTCATCGTCAGGTAGCTACTCTACCTGGTGGGAGGACCCTGTGGACATCTCGGAAGGGAAGAGCAATGACTTGGCCATCACAGAGCCCATGAAGAAAAATTACAAGCTGGAAAAGAAGAAAAGTGTCTACGCCATATCCAACATCAATGATAAAGCAAAGAGAGTGGTGACTCAAATATTGGCTGGTAAAGGTATGTGCAAGCTCTGTGCGGACGAGGTACCCATGCAGGTGGTATCACTTGCTGAACAGTGCACGGAGTGTTATAGACATTTTTGGGCACTGCAACCCCAATCGTAAATGTCCATAAACCAAGGGCTCCTAAGTCCTTAAAAGTGTTGCTTCACACCCTAAAGGAACAAGGTCAGCTGATTACATCATCTCCCAGAAGTTCTCCACATAAAACTACTAAGAACTGGTCAAAACTGGACCATACAGAATGCCCAGTGCAGAGGGTGCACTGCATCTCACCTACTCAATGTAAAAGGTGCGATGCATACTGGAAAGCCATTCTATAGGGTGTGATGGGCGAGAATGGACAAATGGCAGAGACAGTTTGCGAGGTGGAGGATCATGGAATCTTCTAGAAACTTCTCCTATGATGCTTGCTTCTCTGAATTCGCCCAAGGATGAGTAAGAGATCATCAATCTCCAAGTGGAATCAAGAACTATTAGAGAGAGGACACTAATCAAAATCCCAGAAGCTGACTCACCCCCCTACAATAATCTATATTTGGATCCCTCATTAGAGAGATCCAGAGGCTGGAATCTTGTATCTTGTAAGGAAGTGTTGTTGGTTTCCTGGTGCAACATCATAGTGTTGTGTGATCTAAGCTTTTCATGAGGTGAAGAAGGGCTTTCATGTTGTAGGATGACGCTAGGTCAGAAAAAGGTTGTAATCCTCTTTGCTATTCTTGATATTAATAAATCTATTCAAGTTTTCCTCCACATTTTTGTATGTTTGATGATATATGCATTGGTGTGGTAAATATATATCTGGTCCTATATTGTTTTTTATTGTAGATCTCTGTTCTTCGATAGTATTATGCTACTTTGATTCCACAGGTGATCTTTGAAGCTAGGTAGACGGAGGAAGAGCGGCAAGGATCTGTCAGAAGGGAGAGGAACCAAGCAAGGAACCAAGCGCAAGACTGAGGTTGGCGTCCTTTGTTCCCCTCTTATCTACTTCTCATAAAGTTAAGCGAAAGTAGTTTTAGTTTGTTTGTTTCTAAGATAGCTACCAGTCTTAGTGGGACTAGTAGCTCCGAGTGGACACTAGATTTCCCGATAACAAAATGGCGACTCCACTAGGGAGCGAATAGATTATTTGCTTGTCTATATTTGTTTGTTTTATAAACTTACAGACAGAGCCTGAAGTCAAGCAAGCTAGCCTTCGAACTGCATTTACTATGCAAGTGCAAAGTAGATCAATGCTGCTTCAGTCTATCTCCGGGTTTTGTTTATAAACTGAGCAATCGATTTGCAAACCTTCTAATTTCCCTAGTGGTGGCTCTAGTAACCTCATTAGATCAACCCCTGTGATTTATATTTACTCAACATCACTTGCTCGGCCTAAATCCCTAAAATAAGCTACAAACTGTGACCAAAGACCAAGTAAAAGTATCGTACTAGTACCATCACACCCTCTCCTCAAGGAAGTCTGTATGCATCGCACCTCCCGTGTGCAGTAGGTGAGATGCATACTAGATTCCCTGTGGAACAGGTGCGATGGTCAGAAAAGGCTAATTTTTCCTTCAGACTTTGGTTTTTCTTCACTCTCTTCAGCTCCATTCAGGAGTTTTCCTGTCTGTTATCAGTATACCGTTGTGGAAACCCCCTTCCTTTCCATCATTCCGCATCCATTGTTCAAAGAACTATGATTTTTTATGTATTGTGCACCATTTTCAGTTCTCTTTTACAAAGAAGTAGCATAATCAAACTGTCATTTCTTGATTTGGAAGTGTCGCAAGTGTCATTTTCAGTCATAGAAAAGAATCCTATTGTTCTTGATAGTCGATTATATTGTTGATTTGAATTAGTAGTTTTTCAAGTGTCAAAAGCAGTTTTCAATTGAAAATCACAAAGTGTCGTCGTTATCTTCCTTTCGTATTTTGAAGAAAGATTGTTAGTATTGTCTCTTTGAAAAGATAATTCAGATTTGTACTTAGCATTCTTCTTGTCATTCACACACTAAGAAGGCTGCAATATTGTATTTTGTAAGGAAGTGTTGTTGGTTTCCTGGTGCAACATCATAGTGTTAGCTGATCTAAGCTTTTCATGAGGTGAAGAAGGGCTTTCATGCTGGAGGATGACGCTAGGTCATAACAATAGGTTGTAATCCTCTTTGCTATTCTTGATATTAATAAAGATATTCAAGTTTTCCTCCACATTCTTGTATGTTTGATGACATATGCATTGGTGTGGTTAATATATATCTGGTCCTATATTGTTTGTGACTGTAGATCTCTTTTCTTCGATAGTATTATGCTGCTTTGATTCCACAGGTGCTCTTTGAAGCTAGGTAGACGGAGGAAGAGCAACAAGGATCTGTCAGAAGGGAGAGGAACCAAGCAAGGAACCAAGCACAAGACTGAGGTTGGTGTCCTTTGTTCCCCTCTTATCTACCCCTCATAAAGGAAAGGGAAATTAGTTTTAGTTTGTTTGTTTCTAAGATAGCTACCAGTCTTAGTGGGACTAGCAGCTCCGAGTAGACGCTAGATTCAGAAGGTGTTATCCCCCAAACATCTGTCGTTGCAGAACCTATACCTTCTCTTGCACCAGAAATATTTTATGGACATGATGGTCTGCCTCTTCCGCCTGGACTGATTTCCATAGAAGAGATTGTGGAGGATTCTCCATCTAACGTTCCATCGTAATTTGGAGCTAGGATCACCCTATATCCTTCTTCATCAGAAGTTAGTCTCCCGCCATTCGAAGTTCCTGAAGAATCGCTAAGGAATCTTTTGGATAGACTAAATATGTCTGGACAACCATCAACATCTAGGACTATGTCATCCAACATAGCAGTGGTAGAGCTTCCTGCTGCTACTCTGACAATGTTCGTCGGCGTACCATCTGTCCCAAATAGCTCTCAATCGCTGGATGGAGTCCATCCAGGGGTTGTTTCGACAGTATGAACTGTTCTCATTTATTCATCCGAAATAGTATCTGGAATCTCTTATGTTGAGTCTCAGCAAATTGATCCTTCGCAGCGTCAATTTGGGAAATCCGGTCCCCAAAGGCAAGTCATTCCTTTGAGAACTAGATTACCACTGTATGGAGGGCCGTATGCCCTTTCATTGTCTTCTTCGGGAGAACAACCATGAGGGAGTTCACAACAAAACTTAGGTTATGCTGGAATTACATCTAGCGGTTGGGTGCCAATCCTACATCAACAACCAAGAGTTGTATACTCAATGCAACAAAGTTTACCTATGTCAAATATCCCCAATACGCCAGCTATTGTGGCAGTGTCGCAAGTACAAGCATTGCCTGTTGTATGCCAACCTCAGGTTTCTCGAGTTGTAATGCAACAACCTCTTGTCCCTATGACGCAACCACAATCACCGACTAGTGGAATGACCTAGGTTCAAATGGGGACCATTACCCCCCATCTTGGTCAAATAGTCAGTATTAGGCAACAGCCCATGGCTTCACAACCATGGTTGGTGCAATACCAACAACTGTAATTCTAACAGGCTTACCAAGGATCTAGCAAAAATTCTTTGCAAGTAATGGGCAGTCGTACATTCAAAATGGTCAACATCAAACATATTATAATGGTCATGCTTATCAACTTTACCAAATTTACCAGCATCAAATGCATTATGCTGGTATGCAAAGACCAACTACTCAAGAAATCCCATCTTATCCTAGGTATGCTTCGCTGAACATGAATCAGTAGTTGCCTTTCGTGGCAACTTTAGAGTTACCAGATCTAAATCAACTAATGAACGATCCAGTTTCTTACACCACTTGAAGGCTAATGATTCCACATAAACTTCCATCAAATATTCCTAAATTTAATGGAAATCTGGGTGAAGAGCCGTCAAATCATGTGATGACCTTTCATCTATGGTGTTCGTCCAACACTCTCAACAATGATTCAATCAGGCTTCACCTTTTTCAATGAACGTTAACTGGTCTGGCAGAAAATTGGTATATTGAATTGCCTAGAGCTTTGTTTGATAACTTCAGTACCTTAGCCACAACCTTTTTAACCCATTTTCAGCTACCCATAAGGTACGAAACAGGAACAGAATTGCTTACCAATTTCAAGCAAACAACGACCACTCACATATTCGATCATATTCATGAGTGGCGGCGTTGTTGTAGAATGGTAAAAACATATGTTCCTAATCAGTTGTTGGTTTAATGGTTTATTAAGTCATTGTTACCTTCTATTATGGAAGATGTGGCAAAGGGAGGAGTCGTCACTGAAGATCAAGTTATTACTTATGCACAATATCTATACTTGATCTATACTCAGTCTGGCATGCTCTAAGATAAAGTCCCTGATGCTCCTAGACCAGAATTTTTCATTTCTCCCCCTCCTAAATCAAACAAAGACTCATGCCAGCGATGGCATGATAGGTACGACTAGCACGAAAACTGTAAAGGCTATGTCAAAAAAGGCCCGTACAGTTTCAAGTCAAAATGAAAATGAAGAACTTCTCGCCTCGGAAGTAAATTTCGTTTCAATTGAACAAAGGCAAAGAAACCAAGCAGCCAGGAGGCAAGAAGAAAAAGAAAGGGAAGAAGAAGAAACAGGAGGATTTGTCTCCTAAACAATCTTCTGCAAACCCTTCTGGAGATAGGAAACCAAATCATCCATGCTTTATATGTGATGAGGATCATTCAACAAGAGAGTTTCCATATAAATTTGAGCTTAGAAAATTCTTCAAGAGTTCAAAAACCTCTGTAGTATTTACTGATCTGTTTCTAAACCTAGGAACAAATCTAGTTGCTAGCGACAATGCTTCCCCATCCCAAGTGCTAATGTTTTCTGTTTCGAAGCAGCTGAATGATGCTTTGATATTGACAAGGAATAAATATTATGGGAATCCACAAATGTCGAACAACAAGGATAATGATCAACCTAGTAGTTCGACAACAACTTCGACCGAATTTGTGCCACCCTCACTCCTGAATTAATGATAAAACTACCAAAGGGAGTCATACACAAATCGACGTTTAATCCTCGTGCCAGAGCAGCACAACATTATAATATAGTGGAAGATCTAGCCCAATCGTTGTCCGCGATGTCGACACTTGAGGTACTGCAAAATTGCCCCTCCCAAAAGCAGGCTTTATTATCAGTGATAGGTGGGATTGACCCAACGGATTCCAATCTTATGGCCTTTAATCACAAAGGATATGACCCTTATTTACCAGCTCAACTAGCTTCCTTATTCAAGTGAAAGCCCTCAACAAAACTGTTCATCGAACAATTATTGATGAGGGGGCATCTACATGTATTATGTCGATGAGTTGCTGGAAAACTTTAGGATCTTCACCCTTGTCGCGATTGTCGACGACATTAAAAACATTTGATGGACGAACATACACCCCATATGGGATATTGAGTAACTTGCAAGTCGAACTGGGGGGAAAAACAGTAGAGATTGATGTTGAAGTTTTTGACGGAAACCTCGATTACAACATCCTACTGGGAAGGCCCTGGTTATATGCCATGGTTGCCGTTGTGTCAACCTACTTTAAGAATATTACATTTCCTTTCCAAGGAGGAATTACAATTGTCGACCAACAAACATTTCTCCCCAATAGTTCACAAGTTACAGGAAGCATTCTGATGATCCATGGAAGCCCTCATTCGCTTCAAAATATCGAAGTAGGCCTACTAAAAGACCCCATATTAATGGGAACTTTTTCCCTACCACCTCCAATCAGTTTGGCGGAAGTGGCTAAGGTAGGAACCCATAATATGATATCTTTTATTCAAAAGATGTCAGAAACTTATATTAACACAGATCATATGCAGGTATTGCCTCTAAGACCAATGGAAATATTATAGCAATCAATGTTTTCAGCATGGGAGGCAAACCCGTATCAACGCTCATCAAGTGTTTGGATAGATAGGTCTAAGGAATATGGTGCCCTTTCAGATCCTTGGTTGCAAGTACACTCTACAGACGAAGGAATTGTTCAATCAATGATGATTGACGACAGACCATGGGAAGATTACCACCATCATTCCTGTCTTCCGAATTGTAAGGAGGATAGTTCCAGTGACCTTGATCATCCCTCAATTTTTGACTTTCTGTCAAATACTATAAATACGGTGGATTTTGAGAGAAACCTGTCCAATATTGAAGAGACTGTCGCCATAAATATCTCAACCAAAACAGATGTTGTAGAGAATATTCATGTCGGAAAATCTTGTTCTCCTTCAGAACTGGAAGTATATCATGCTCTTTTTCATGAGTTTAGAGATGTCTTTGCTTGGTCATATGATGAAATGCCAAGCATTGAATTGAGTATAGTTGAACATGAAATTAAGATGTATCCAGATGTCAAACTGGTACGACAATAGCTCCAGCAGGTGCACCCCAAGAAAGCCGCTACCATCAAGCCAGAAGTTGAAAAACTCCTCCATGCTAGTTTTATTTACCCGGTTCCTCTAATTGATTGGGTATCGAATATTGTTCCTGTAATGAAAAACCAAGGAACGATTAGAGTGTGCGTCGATTATAGGGATGCAAATCAAGCTTGTTTGAAAGACAACTATCCTACACCCTTCATTGACCAGATAATTGATGAATACGCCAGATGTGAAATATTTTCATTTATGGATAGATTTTCCAGGTATAATCAAATAAATATCCGCCCACAGGACCAGTCGAAGACTGCATTTATTTGTCCATGGGGCACATTCGCATATCACAAGCTACCCTTTGGTTTAAAGAACGCAGTGGGAAATTTTCATAGGGCAATAAATTATGCCTTCCATGACATGAAGAACATCATTCAACCTTATCTCGACGATCTTCTGGCTCATTCGCGAAAGCATACTGATCATCTGCAAGATTTGAGAGCAATATTTCTACGTTGGCGACACTACAAGATAAGACTCAATCCGCACAAGTGTGTGTTTTGTGTCAGTTATGGTCATTTACTTGGCTTTGTGGTCTCAAAAGACGGGATTTGTCTCGACCCATGTAAGGTTTAGGCAATCATCGATTTGCCTCCACCTTCAAATTTGCTTCAGATTCAGAAACTCCAAGGGAAAGAAAACTTTCTGAGGAGGTTCATTCCAAATTATGTCGAACTTGCTAAAGGTTATACTCGTCTATTGAAAAAAGAAGTACCCTTCATCTGGGACCAGGTCACGCAAGCTTCCTTTGATGCTCTAAAGGAATCCCTGATAAAAGCATCATTAATGTACGCTCCTGATTATCAAAAAGACTTTAACTTGTATCTGGCTGTAGCCGATACGACCATAGTGATGGTATTAGTTCAAGAAGACAATGGCATTGAACATCCTATATATTATTTAAGCTGAAACTTAAATGATACAGAAATGAAGTACTCCTACGTTGGAAAGCTAGCCCTCACAGCTGTTCAAGCGATACAGAGATTTCGACACTACCTCCTCTTCAGAAAAACTACCATTTTATTAGATTGCAACCACATGACTTATATATTGTCACGACAATTGCTGGGGGGGAAATATTCAAAATGGATAGCAATTTTGCAAGAGTTTGATCTGGAATTCAAAAAATCCAAATTAAAGAAAACCATGGTATTCACGTAGTTACCATGCGATCTCCCACCGTTGTCCAATGATGCAACATCCGAAGAAGTGATCGTGGACAAATATTTGATTCTGATATCTTCAAGCAATCCGTGGTATGGAGATATAATAATCTATCTCCAAACCCAAACATATAGGTCTAATACCTCACACTTGGAACAACAATGGATTTCGTACCAAGCAAAAGACTACGTGATCGTCGGTGATACACTTTACCGTCGTGGTATCGATATAGTCCCGTAGAGGTACCTCACCCATGAGGAGGCTGAAAAAGTACTGAAAGATTGTCATTCTGGCGTGTGTGGGGGGCATCAATTTTGTTATGCTATGACGCAAAAGATTTTATGAGCAGGATACTTCTGGCCAAATATGTTCAAAGATTGCATAACTACAGTCATAAGTTGCCATGCTTGTCGAATCTTCGATAGTAAAATCAGGAGACCACCCACACCTCTGCATCCAGTAGTTGTTGTTGGGCCATTCGCCAAATGGGGCATAGATTTCATGACATGTAACCCCACCTTGGCCGGGGGGCATGGGTATATCATAGTCATAGTAGACTATTTTACCAAATGGGCCGAGGCGATGCCTACATTAAACAATAGCGGTGAAATGACTGCCCTTTTCTTTTTCAATCATGTAGTCTCTAGATTCGACATTCCACAGGTCATAGTCACAGATCATGGATCACATTTTCGCAATCACATGATGGTTGAGTTGGCTGCCAAATTAGGACTGTCCCACGACAACTCTACTCCGTATTATCCGCAAGCTAACGGACAAGTTGAGGCAATCAACAAGGTCCTGAAGCGCATGCTGCAAAGGATGATCAGAGTCCATAAATGGAGCTGGCACCTGATCCTGTACTCAGCCTTGTGGGCATACTGAACATTGGTGAGGAATGCGACCAGGTTTACAACTTTTCAATTGGTGTATGGCCTGGAAGCAATCTTGCCAATTCAGTGTGAAATCTCGTCCCTCAAGCTCACGGTCGACCTTCTCCCCGAAACTTCAGAAGAAGAGGCTCGTTTCTTGGAATTAATCCAATTGGGTGAAACCCATCATAATGTGGCTTCAGCTAACGAAGACCATAATAAACGAGTCAAAGCGTAGTTCGACAAAAATTTCAAACCTCGCGTCTTCTCAGAAGGTGACCTGGTCTTACTTTACGACCAGGAATCCGACAAGTTGGGAGCAGGTAAGTTCAAGTTTTTATGGATGTATCCCTATATTGTTAAAAATGTATTAGAAAAAGGGGCCTATGAGTTGGTAGATTATGATGGGATTCCACTGGCGCAACCCCACAATGTGTTGTACCTCAAGCGTTACTATGCTTAGTTCAGCATAGTAATCCCTATGCTTTTGTTACATTTTTGTTTTCGCTAAGGGTAATTGTTTTGGTTAGGTAATACTCCTTTTTCATTTGTTGCAGATGTTGAACCTATTGGAATCATTTGTTTGATATGCTGACGAAGCGAGTCATAGTTCACAGAACCTATCTTCTGCGGCTTGGGCCATCTTCGATCCCAGCGTCAAGTTAGTAAGTTTCAGAGGGGTATGTATTGGTTGGTCGACGAACAATATCACTGAATACAACGTGTTGATAGAACTCCTCTCTGATGTCATTGCACATGGCATACGCTGACTTGTTGTCAGGCTAGACTCGCAACTCGTCATTCTATAACTCAGTGGTATCTACTCTATGCGAAATCCAGCTATATATCGCGTGTTCCTAAGGGTCAGGATTTTGGAAAGACAGTTCGATTTCATTCAATATCAACATATTTCTAGAAATTTAAACACATTAACAGACTCATTGGCAAATTATGTGTTAGATAAACATTTGCGAAATTTATAAAGAATCATTTCATCAATATTTACAACAGGATCATGTAGCTTAACCGAAATAAAGCTCCAAAAATCAAATATATATATTATATATATAATATATATAATATATATATTATATATATATATATATATATAATATATATATTTATATATATATATATATATATATATATATATATATATATATATATATATATATATATATATAGATATATATATATATATATATATATATATATTATATAATTGTTTATGGTTTACACATAATGTTCTGTAACCAAGAAAAAATCGGTCAAATGACCCAAAACTCAAAATGCTAGGGGGAACCCTAGTCTAATGATGTTGGTGATAACAGGTCACCGCTTGTGCAATCATGCGTAAAAGCCTAGTCCATCGACTCGGCACGCCAGTAGTATGTCGCTGCAACCGTAAAGGAAACTTATTGATCCTCACGTCTGGAATACCAAGGGTGAGACCCTCGACCTGATCCTGTAATGTTGAAAGAGTCTCGGCCACATCAAGCTCGTGGAGGATGGCCCTCCCCACAACCTCTCCTACTAGAGCGGCAACTGGTTCTCTCCAGCGTACTATTAGTCAAGCTGGTCCAATGTTTGCATGAGAACATGAGTTTTGATTAGTCTTGATCAAATAAAGCATAAGAACATTATAAAAACAATAAATAGAGATAAAGTTCCCCAGTGGAGTCGCCATTGATGTTAACACTCAAGTTGTTCCCTGCTTCCTAAAGGGAATATGGCCGAGGTAACCACTGACCAATCTTTTAGCTACATGTCCTAGCCTACCTGCAACCAGAGAGGGCTCTCTCTTTATAGTTTATCTTTGTTGCTGAATGTTTTAGGCTAGTTATGGAGCACTGTTTGTTTGAATTTGGTTGGTTGGTGAATTCAAATAGAACTGAGATACAAATTACAGGATAGTTTGTTCCATTGGGCAATGGAGTTGAGGTATTTGTGCTTGTCAAAGTGGATTTATGAAAACAGAGTGTAGCTGCAGAGCAAGTTAGGCATATGTGAAACAATTTATCAGATTTGTTGATGAAATTATGGAATTAGTGAGTGAAAGGCAGTTAAGAATCTTTCACTATGCTAAATGAAGAAACATGAAGGTATTTCTTAAGATCAGTTAAGAATTCTTAAACAGTATTCACCATGACAGGAAAAGTTCAGACATGAGCAATTAAGAATTCATATCTATGGCTAATCTAGAAGAAAACATATTTAGAAATAGAGATTGAGCATAGGTTGTTTGAAACAAATCCTAGGCTATTCTTTTTCTCTACTTACTAAGATTATGAAAACATAAGAGTTATGGAATACACAGGAAACACATACATAGTTAAGAGAAACTTATTGATTCAGCAAATGACACAGGAATTCTGCAACAAAACAGAGCTTTACATATCCATCTTCAGACAGTGTTGGAACCAGAAATCTCCATCAGCAATTTTTATAATCAAAAAGTCTCCAGAATACAACATAGCTCTTCAGAAAGAATTACACTACAACCGACCCTCAATGCGTTATATGAGGGGATATATATACAAAATAGGGTCTAAAATATCTCAGTAGAGAGTTATTGTGCAATAAATTGCACCACCAACTCTCTTACAAAAAGTAAATGACAACACAAATATAGCTTTTAATGCTGAGGTAGCCGATATTTTTCTGTCATACAGATTTGACTTTATGGCTCTGGAATGTAGGTTGTAGTTGTGCCTTTAACTCCGCGTTAATTTAGCCTGCTATCTGGGTGCATTGCTGAGTCACCTGTATGGCTACTTGCTGTACCTGTATGCTGATCTGCCTGCTGACCTTTCTGCTGACCTGTCTGACGACCTGTAAACTCTGATTTTTCTCCAAAAAAGGCAAAAAGCAAAGTGGAGTTATCTGGGCAAAATCTCCAGCATTTCTTGCCACCAATCAGCTGGGGGTAGTTGATGCCTCCTCATTTTTACCACTGTTTCATCTGCCTTTGTATGTCTATAAAAGTTTGGACGGAATTCGAACAGATGATTTATTTCATGTTCAATAAAGAACAGATTTTCCAGCTTGTCATAGAGAGATTGCCCAGAGGGAGGCCCTGCTTCTTCTGTGGAGCTGCTAGATGCAGTGATCTGGTTTTCAACATAATTGTTGATCCTTGTCATATATTGATTATATGACAGTAGTTGTCCTGTGCCAGTCACTAGGCTTGGCAGTCCTTTGTCCTGTAGAATAGCCATTTTAGCTCTAAATTCATCTATCTCTACCTTTATCTCCTTAAAATTCCTCTCCAATGTCTGAGTAAAATTCCTTAAGGTCAATACCTTTCTGGTTGTGAGGATTGTATCTGTTCTACTGCTTATTTATAGAGCAGCCAGTTCCTCTCTAGTGCGGTTATTGAGGAAATGAATCATTGTGGTGGCCTGCTCGGGCATTATGCCCAGGGTTGTCCTGGCTCTCTGAATCTCCACATGAGCTACATCTATTAGCTCAACCTATTCAAAAATTGCCTGAATGGACCTCCATTGGTCCTGTATAGATTGGCCAATTTTGGCCCAAATAATCTTCTTTATTTCTGTTAGGTTTTTACCTAGCATCAACTCCTTTTCCAGAGTTTTCACTTTGGCCTCCAAGGCCTTTATTTCTCTTTGCTTTTCTGCCACTATCATCTTTGACTTTTCATAACTGGCCTCCAGCTTGGCCAATTTTTCCTTGGCAATATTTATTTCAGTGGATTGAGTTTCCAGCTCTTTAACAGCCTTCATTAACTCCTCCATGCCCATGCTGGATTCTGCTGCTGCTGTTGCTTCTACTGTTGCTCCTGTTGCTGATGTAGCTGTAGTAGGTGCTGGAATAGCAGGAGGGGCTGCTGCTGCTTGTGTTGGAGGGGCAAGTTCAAGATTTGTTGAAGTTTGAGGGGGCTGGGAGGCTGATTCCCCTTGCTTGTCCTGCAGAGATTTCTCTAATTCTGCCTCCATTTGTAGTATCCTTTGGTTCATAACCAGCAGCAGCTCCATAGCATTATCCACCTGCTTTTCTTGTGCAAGCTCTACTGTTTCACGATGAATGGTAGGAGGCAATTTTGCCTGTCTTCTCAGTGCGGCAATATCATCCTCTTTCTTCTTCATAAGGGCTCTAACACCCTTTGGGTCCTTTGGGTAATGTCCCAAATCTATAATTATGTCCTCCAGAGTCTTCATTCTGTTGTCTTTTGCAGAGGAGGACAGCCTTTCAAAATCAAGCTGCCTGTTTGTGTTTTTCAAGGCTTCCTTTAGCTGATGGGCCAGCATTGCCCTCTCAGCAAGTGTTGCATACACCATCTCCCCAGTCTGTTTGTGCAGCTCAATCTGATTCATTGGGTGTATGTCTTTAGAAAAGACCTCCAGGTTTTTCCTGTAGTAATCTGCTGTGGTCTTTGGATATGGGACTTTAGGCTTCAGATGAGTGAAGATCATATTTTCTTCCTTCAGATCATAGGCAGCCATTAATCTTTGCTTTTTGGCTGGGGTTGTATTCAGGAATTGCTCATAAAGCTGCACCCTTAACAACTCATTTTGTGCCTTGATCTCTTCGAAGCCTTCTTTGACTGTAGCTGGTTTTTGGCCCTGTTGTCTGGAGGAGGACACCTCTATGGTATGTTGTTGGGCCTGTTCTAGCTTAAATGAGCTAGTGGCAGTCTGTTGGCTTGTTTGCCTTTCTTTGCTATGGATTTCTGCCAGTTCTTCACTTATGTCTCCTTCTTCTGCTTCAGGGTCTACCCTCGACCTCTTGGCCTCTGGTTGCTGTGATGACCCTGTTGGAGGTGTGATCTCCTCTCTATCTCTCTTTTTCCCTCTCTCATCATTGAGAGGAGTCTGCAAAACTGGGTTTTGAGTTTGTTCAGTTTGCTGTGGAGGGGCCTGTTCTGATTGCTGGTCCTTTGATGTACTAGGCTTCCCTCTCTCTACCTCTTGTTGTTCATCCATCTTCTCCTTTCCCTTTGCTGTGGTTGTTGTTGCTGGAGCTTGCTGGGTGTCCTGTGCAACTGGAGCAGTAGAGGTGCCTTCTCCTGCTTGGACTGGTTGCTTGAACAAGACTTGTTGACAAGAGTCTAAGTCAAGAGTTTTTCCCAAGTCCTTTACAGTCTGCTCCATTATATCTTCCTGAGTCAATTCCTCTACTATTGATTCAAGCACCCATTCATCTTCCCAGATGGAGACTTCACAGCCCTGAGTTTCTGTTCATAGTTTTCTGCATAGAGGTGGACGACTTCAGGGAAAATGTTCACAGAAGGCAGGAAGTAGGTGGGCAGATTAGATTCCCAGATGCCATACAGGTCACTGTTGTCCAAGTGACTGTTCCTTAGCTGGCAATATGTTTGCAAGTGGCTTCTCTCTACCACAAAGTCTGTGATGAGGGCATCATTTTCCACCAGTGGCATAGCTTCTAGTTCTCTGTTAGGTGGATTTATAGGCACTACATCCAGAGCAACTGGAGTGGCCATTGTCTTGTTTTAGCTGGATGCTTATTGTATTTCAGGCTTGATGTGAATGCTGAGGAAATGGCTTACTGATCTTTGTTTGCAGTGAGTAGTTTGGCAGTGCAAGGAGGCTGTTACAGGCTTAATGAATCTGTGGGGCACTCTGTTTTGAAGAACCAGAGTGTGTTTGAGCTGGTTAGCTGGTTACTTGCAGAGAATTCCTTTAGTAGGGGTGAGGGAACTGTCAATCTAGTCTTCTAGCCGGTAGCTCAGCTTTTTTAGTTGCTCTTTGTGAAAAAATGGTGAATTTCGCAGAGTGTCACGGGTTTCTTTGAGATTTTCGTCGCGCAGGGGTTTCAGTGGCTTTTTAAGTAGATTTCAGTGGTGAATTTTAACAATGTGGGTCTTTTGACTGAGTTCTTTATGCAGGAAAGTAGGATTGCAAAGGAGAACAGTGGATAAAAGAGGATGCCTGCGGTAAATACCTGGTTTTAATGGTGTAGGAGGCGTTTGCACCGGTTGAATTGGAGGAATTGCAGGTACTTGGGTTGATAATGGAGGCAGCAGCAACTTTGGCGGGTAGCTCTTGATTTTTTACCGTTGCAGGTTGAATTTCGCATGCAAAGGAGCTCCAGAAGTCGTAAAAAACAATGCGAAATAACGGTTAATTGACGCCTTTTTATGCATTTTTGGCATATTGGCGCCTTTTTGTGATGACGTCATGCTAACTTCATCATGGGCCCGGGTACGGATGGGTGACGTGGCAGCTGACGCGGGTTCCCAGGTGGCAGTGACACGGTGGCAGGGTGGACAGGGTGACACGGTGGCGACAAGGCAGGGTGACGTCACGCTGACGAGGGCATGACGTCAGCGCGGTGGGGAAGGTGGTAAGCGGTCTCCACGGAGGGGTCTAGGGCGGTAAGCAGTTTGGAGGGGGGGGGGCAGCGAACAGCACGGGCGCCTGACGCGTGGCGGGGTACGGCGGCAGTACCGCCCATCCCCCGGACGCAAAAGGTCGGGCAGGTTCGCTACAATATCGACCGCCCACCGTTGGATGGGCGGGGCGGAAGATCGTTCGGTGGGCGGCAATCGCAAGCTGACGGCGCGTTAATAGTAGGGGACCCGCCCAATATTTAATTAGTGTTTAATTAAATCGGGCGCGGGGTGGGTTTCGAACATTAGGTTTTGGGTTTTTTCGTTTACTAATGTTTTAATAATAATAAAAAAAAAACATTAAAAACACAGTCTAAAGTGCGGAAAGGGGTAAAGGGTTCTAGCAAGGGCGGGGATTTTGATTTTTTGACTTTTAACCATGGTTTTTTTCCAAAACCCATAGTTTTAGGATGATTGAGGGTTAATATTAACCCTTGAGGGGTTAATATTTCCCAAGGAAGGGGTGTATAGCTATAGTGCTAGGGGGACAGTAGTTATAGATGTTTTTTGGGAAATTTTCATAGATTCTAATAGAATTAGGAAAAAAAGGGGGGAATTAGGGAGCTAAATAATATATTAGTGGTTAATATGGTTTGTGAGGTGAATGAAGGGGTAAAGCTAAGTTCTAATAGGTAAAACTTAACTTAGGATTTTGAGGATACATGAAATGATGAAAAAGATGTTTTACACAAAAAATGTGGCTTATTTTCATGTTTGAACTTCATGGCTTGATCAAGTAGTTTGTGATGTAATGAAGTGGAACTGGACACCTGAGCAGATCTCAAGGCCCTTGGGAGTGTTAGTAAAATGAAGTTTGGGGGAAAATGGGGAAGTTAGACATGCTTCCAATGCTTGTCCTCCACTCTTTGCCTTTGAGGCCAATACCCTGAGTGGCATAAGTTCTTGCATTTAATAGGCCAATTGGTGATGGCTCTCCATTTCTGGAACCTTACACTACTTACCCATCCTAATCATCCTAACATATTTTCTTCAAAGGTGGGTGCATTTGAATTAGCAGACCCTGATTGTCCTCTCTTTCTTTTGACTGCCCTCCTATCCAAAACCTACCCTTATTTCTTCCAAGGTCCCAGATTAAGCAGTTGGGCACCTTTATTTCTCTACCTAGCTAGTCATCTGCCAAGCTTGAGCTGTTTGGTCAGGGAACATTCTATATTCTGCAACAAGCAATTTAACCATGGCATGGTCCAGTTTAGATTGTTAGGCCATCCATCAAATGTGATTAGCAGCAGTATTTGCATAACATGACACTGCCAAATAAGCTAGTAGTGGCATTTTGACTGGACACTTTCCTGGTCTTTAGTTTGGGGTTCATTTTCACTTTTCTCTTAACCATTTGATTTTCTTGCCTTTTGATTATTCTTTTAAGGCATACCCTCTATTAATTTTTTAATTTTTGTAGCATGTACTCAAAATATGGAACCTTTGCAGCCTGCAATGATGAACATATTTAGCCCTTCCATTGTCAATCATGAAAGATGAAACCTATTGGTATAGGAACCTAACAGATACCAGCTGGCTGCTTGCCTTGTTGTCTGGAAGAGGACACCTCTGTGCTATGCTGCATACCATGTTCATGCTGAAATGAGATGGTAGCAGTCTGCTGGCTGGACTCTCCTTCTTTGCTCTGGCTCTGCCTCCTTTCTTCACTGATTTCTTCTTCGGCCTGAGGGTCAATCCTTTGCCTCTTGGCCTCTAGTTGCTGTGTTGACCCACTTGGAGGTGTGGGGTCCTCTCTATCCCGTTTTCTACCTCTCTCCTCATTGAGAGGAGTTTGCAAGACCGGAATTTGTGATGTTTCAGTTTGTTGTGGAGGGGCTTGCCCTTGACTTTGATCTTTTGAAGTGCTGGGCTGCTCTGTCTCTGTCTCCTATTGGGCATCCATTACTTCCTTTCCCTTTGTTGTAACTGTTATTGTTGTAGACACTTGCTAGACAATCTGTGCAGCTGCAGTAGTGGATGTGCCTTCCCCGACTTGGAGTGGCAGCTTGAATTTCACCTGGTGGAAAGAATCCAAGTCAAGATTTTTTTCTAAATCTTTTACATTTTGTTCCATTATCTCTTCTTGAGTGAATTCCTCAACTAATGTGCCTGGCACCCATTCATATTGGTTTGCATACTGTTCAATTTGTGGATATGGACAATGCTTATAGGCTAACAGCCTATATTTGACTCTTCTAGCACTGATAAAACCCTCAGGGTCATAAGGGACCCACCAGAAACTCCTTTTAAGTTTAAGCTGTTGCCCTAGTATTTGATCAGACTCTTGCCAACCATCTTTCTTGTTCATGATGAAGGGTCCTAGACAGTCTCTGAATCTCAGGTTGGCTTTCTTCTTGGCACTATGAAAATGTGTAAGATAAGAATTGATGAGTTGCCTATAGTATTCCAAGGCAAACAATCTCATAGGTACATATATTGGGAGCTTGTAAGGACAGAGCTCACAGCCATAAATCCTAATGACAGTGTGATTTTGGTATAAATACCAATCACCTATTTTATAATTCTTGGACAACTGCAATATTTTCTGCATGTCATATGACAATCTAGGAGGAGGAGTTCTTTTTAGGAGGCATGTGACTGGATAAACAAATTGGTGAATGAAATCACAGTAAGAATATGGAGAGTTCTGGAGTTGATGAAAAAATGAAGACCAAAAGATAACAGACCTCCTCTCACCCTGTGAATCCAGCTTTTTGATAGGGCATTGGAAGAAATCTGTCTGATAGTACATGAACAGGTGATAGATATATGAAGAATATTTGAATATTGCCTCTCTTTTCAGCTTTACCAGTTGGTCATGTATTTTATTTGCAATAAACTTGGCATAGTTGTATTTCATAGCAGGGGGCTTCCCAAGGCTATATGCAGACAAAAGAACAAACACTATTTCATCAATATGTTCACTTGTTGAGAAACCCAGCATAGAGAATATCATGTCCACAAGCAGCTTGCCTACCTCATTCAAATTTACATACAAGAAAGGAGGTGGCCCAGTAGGTTGGGGGTCTGCTCTCACGAATGTCTTGGCAATTGTAGCAATCTCAGTGCTGGAGAGCTTGGGGCCTTCATCCAGCAGGTATTTTATGGAAAAAGGAAAGAGCAGTTGGGTCTGCTTGAAATTGAGCATCTGATTAATGGAATTAGGAGTAATGTGAAAGAGTATGCTCCCAGATGGAGACTTGACAACTCTGAGGCTTTGGCCATAATTCTCAGCACAGAGGTGAATGATTTCAGGAAAGATATTCACAGAAGGCAAGAAATAGATGGGCAAATTTGACTCCCAGATGCCATACGTGTTACTGTTGCTTAAGTGGCTATTCCTCAGCTGGCAGAAGGTATGTAAGTGGTTTCTATCTCCAACAAAATCCTGAATGAGGAAATCACTATCAACTAGAGGCTGTGCTTCAAGATCCTTGCTGGGTGTATTGATAGGAGCAACATCTAGAGCTGATGGAGTGGCCATGTTGAAATCTTTTCTAGATTAATACTTGATCTTAGGATTAGTGAAACTACTAAAGACTGCAAACTGAATTTGTATTTGGAAGTGGCTTTAGCTGTCTGTATTTATGGTAGAGGCAAATTTTCAGAGTTTCAACAGACTTTTTACTGGGTTGATGACTGTGGGGAAATCTGCTGCGAGAAATAGAATGTTCTGAGCTAAGAAGCTGGAGTTTTGCAGAGGGAATTATAGTAAAGGAATCAATGCATAGTTGTATGAACTTCTGCCGGCAGGCTCAGGTTTTACAATCACTCTTTAACGGTGAATTTTGCAAGAGGGCGCAGGTTTACCAAGTTTTGTTGGAGCAGGAACTTTACCAGGGAATTTAGGCAATTTTTAAGTACATAATTGGACTAGTGAGGAGCTTGCAGAATTTTATGCAAGTAACTAGGAGAAAAATGGCGAAAACAGGGGTGAAATAGGTCGACTGTGCGCAAATACCTGTTTTTGCAGCTCCGAGGGCGTTGAACTGGTACAACAGCGAGCAATTGAGTCGAATTTGAGGGCAGCAGCAGCTTGGGTGAGTGAATTCCAGGTTTAGGCAGCAAAACGACGTAGTCCACATGCACAACGCTCCCAAACAACAAATGAAAATGACACAAAATGGCTCTTTCGCATGGTTTTATGCGAAATTGGGACTTTTTGGCGCTTTTTGGTGCTTTTCGGTGATGACTTCTTCGGCGGGTCGCGGGTACGGCAGGATGACGTGGCGTCTGACAAGGATGGCGACGTGGCGGTGACACAGTGGCGGGGCATGGACGCGGTTGGATGACGTAGGAGTGACGTGGAGTAGCGGTGGGGAACGCGGGCGGTGACGTCACAGGTGACGTGGGTGTGACGTCATAGGGCGGGGGGTGGTTTCCAGTATTCCCCGCACCACCCTTGGGTCATAAGCAGTATAGGGGGGGGGAGGGGCTCCGAACAACCCGGGAAGGCGACACGTGGCGGGGGGATGGCGGTGAAACCGCCAATCCCCCGGACACTAAACCTTCGTTGCCTTATGGGTAAAAAGGACCACCCACCTTTGGATCTGCGGGGCCGACGATCAGATGGCTGGCGGGGAGTATGTGGTGGCGGCAATTTAAGGCACGGGACCCGCCCGTTGTTAATAAAAAATGTGAGTGGGGGTGGGTTTAGACTTAGGGTTAGCGGGTTTATAATGTGCGCCCGTTGTACATGTTTATTTAAAACATTACAAACAAATGTATTAGCGCGGGAGGGGTAAAAAGGGGTGTATGAGGGTGGAGATTAAGGCAATTGATTTTTACCCAAAGTTTTGATTAAAACCCATAGTCTAGGGCGGTGGAGGGTTAATACTAGTCCCGGATGGACTGAGTATTCCCCAAGACATGACTTTATAGCTATATTGCTAGGGGGTAGGGTATTTAAATAGATTTTTTTGGGATTTTTATATAGTTTTTGTAGAACTAGGGAAGGGGAACAATGTCTAAGGAGCTAGATAATAAATTAGTTGTTAATATGACTTTGTGAGGTGAATATGTAGGGGAAAATGCTAAGCTTTAAGAAGTAAAACTTAGAGATAGAAAATGAGTGGAATTCAGAATGATGATTTTTACACAAGAAGTGTGGCTTCTTTTCCTTGAGTAAACTTCATAGTTTGACTTGGTACTTGTTATGGAATGAAGTGAAATAGGACTTTTGGGCAAATCCCAAGGTCCTTAGGAGGATGTTAATAAATGATGTTTGGGAAAAAGAGGGAAATTAGTCATGCTTCCATTGTTATGTCATCAAACCTTTGCCATGGTGCCAATATCCTGAATGAGATGAGTTCTTCATGATAAGCCAAATGGTAATGGCACCTTTACTTTTGCAACCTTACACTACTTACCCAGCCTATCAATCCTAACATTTTTTCTTCACTTGAATTGGGTGCACTTGAATTAGCAAACCCTCATTATCCTCTTTTCTTTTGACTGCCCTCCTATCTAAATCTACCCTTATTTCTTCCAAGGACCTAGATTAAGCAGTTGGGCTCCTTCATTTCTCTACCTAGCTAGTCATCTGCCAAGCTTGAGTTGTTTAGACAGGAATCATTCTCTATTCTGCAACAAGCAATTTAAACATGGCATGGTCGAGATTAAACTGTTGGGCCATCCATCAAGTATGATTAGCAGCAGTATTCGCACATTGTGATGCTGCCAATAAGATAGTAGTGGCATTTTGACTGGCCACTTTCCTGATCTTTGATTTGGGGTTCATTTTCACTATTTTTTGACCAATTGATTTTCTTGCCTTTTGATTATTCTTTTAAGGCATACCCTCTTTTCATTTTTTAATTTTCCTAGTCTGTATACAAAATATGGAACCTATGCAACCTGCAATGATGAACATATTTAGCCCTTCCACTGTCAATCATGAAAAATGAAACCTATTGGTATATGAACCTAACAACCTCCAAGGAGCTTCTATCCCCAGCTAGAGCCAATGTTAGTGTCTGCCACTCATGTCAGTCACCAGTGATTAAATATGCTCTTACAAGGCTTTGTCAGGGTCTTGAGGTCAAATTTTATCGTTTCATTAGGTTTCAAAATAAAATTTGGCCACTGGTTATAGTTTCTAGGTCAATGTTGTTGCCTTCACTTACTCATGGTCTTCATCTCACTTCATGGTCATTGTCTTCTTCGAGGTATCATATCTTCATTTAAGTGTCTTGGCTCATGAAATGGTTAAATTCCTCATTTTAGGTCATGGTCTAGGGTTTCACTCCATGTGTCATCATGATACCATATGTCAAAACAAAAACATGTCCATCATATGAGTAGTGGATAAAGGGAGTTAGTAGCTTAGGGAAAGAAAAATAAAGGTAAGGCTTTATTTAAAATAAGACAATGTTGCAATACACTACTTCGTCTCATCATTTCTCAAAAAGACATATGATGTCATGCCACTACCAAATAAAAATCAACTTTCAAGCTACAAAGGACCATCCAAAGCATCAAAAGGGTTTCATTTGAGCATTCACAATTTTAAGCATCTCCTTGGTAAGTAAATAAACACCTAGCATCTCTTATGCATCCTTCGTTTTGAAGAACTCAGTGAAAATCTCTTTCCTAGGGTTTCATTGTGCTTTTGGTCTCCAAATGATTTTGCTTCATTGCAATGAGAAAAAATCTATTTTTTATGTTCCATAACCCCCACATATACCTTATATACCCCTTCCAACCATTCCACGTACCCATTCCCTTCATTTCCCCTTATTTTTCCTAAACCCTAGCTCAATGTTGCGCTTTTGCAAATTTCTAGGCTACGACTGTGTTTTCAACTTTTTCACACCTTTCCCTCACTCTTTTTAAGAAATTCCACCTCCCCTACACTCCCTAACACCTATACCTACCCCCAAAATTTCCCCAAGAATTTAGAAAGCCCCTAACCCCTTCATTCCCCTCCATCTACAAGACTGTCTCAAATCCCCTGTTTTCCCAAAACTAAACCCTAACTCTTCCTCCTAGTGAGCTAGGGTTTCACCTTGGAAGCAAAGGCCACACACACTGACAAGAAGAATTACAATAATGGAGGACATGTCTGAATATTTGAGCCATCTAACATCAAACAAATCAGTGCCTCACAAACTCATCAAGAGGTCATTTGTGGTACATAAGGACGGTTTTTCTTCAAAGTGTGTTTTTGACCAGACGGAGATGAAATTGACAAAAGTGTAAGAGAATTTTGTCAATCATATACCAAGGGACAAAACCTTCATTTTTATTTTACATAGGTAGCACATATTGGTAGATATACAAGTTTCTTGGAGACCTATGTCAGAAAAAAAAAAAAAAAAAAAAAAAAAAAAAATAAATAATAAATAAATAAATAAATAAATATAATAAAATAAAAAATTAAATTAAATTAAATTAAATTAAAAAAATAAAAATTAAAATTAAATTAAAAATAAAATAAAAAATAAAAAAATAAAAATTCAAGTTATATTTCTTGTTTTAGTCATGATTTTGCGGCATGGATTCCGAGCAAATGAAAATTAATTTCATGAAATGAGAAGAGGTTGTTCTTTAAAAAATCCTTCTCTACAAAAATCCTTCATCTTTGAGCCCCATGTTTATAGAAAACCCAGAAATTTTGACACAGAGGCAGCTATAAGTGCAGCACCTTGGTGTTGCACTTTCTCTACAGACCTCCAAATGAAAACAAAGTTGTATGATTGGATAGAAAATCACCTATACTTATCAAGTAACTAATTTTGCAATATTTTTGAAAGATAAATTCAGAGAAAAAGGACAAAAAATAGGTCACAAAGTCAATTTTTGCCACTATTATGAAGCAGGTGTTGCACTTGTATAGACACCTTAGGAGAATAAATTCTTGAAGGTCGTCCCATGGACAATTTTCAAAAAATTAAATATGTTCTAGAAACTAGATAGGAAATTCTAGTTGACCGTTCTCTCAAATTTTGAATTTGACTTCAAAAGGGCTTCTAAAATCCTCCTGCAAGATGGCGTTGTGCTTATGCCTGAGTGTGTTGTGCTTATGCTTAATGCGCTACGCTTTTGCCTGTAGCAGTCTTTCTCAGCTTATTTTCACCAAATCTTGGTTTTATGATGTAATTTTGATATTTTAAAGTCTTGATGATGTAATTATGGAATAAATTAGCATGATATGTTTTTTTTGTGCTTAATTAGGCCTCATAAATGAAGAAAAACTCAAATCAAAGTCTAAGAGACGAGTTTGCTTTTTACCTTCTCATTCTTTCTTGTTAGTTGAGATATTCTTGGGAACGGTTCCACCACTAAGGGATTCAACCCCTGAAAGTGGGGAAATGGTTTATTCTAGTCTATATGTATTATTTCTCATTCAGAGAGAAGGGTTGGACTTTAGAGGAGAGGACTTATATCTTATGCTTTCATACAGTTAATCAAGGAGCAGTTGCAATTGTTTTTCAAGAATACTTATGCAGTGAGTTTGTGGTGTTATTTTCCTTCTATATCAGTTTCTTATGAATGAATTCATCTCTCTTAACATGTTTTTCTTTCCTTGGTTATTTTCCTTACAGTTATATAGGCAGAATTATTTAGATTCAAATCTCTATTTATGTAAAAATCATGTTTGTGTATTTCTTCTTCTAAGACTAATGAATTCATGGCACACATGCTCATTATGACCTTCTAAGCATTTCATACCCTACACTACATTGACAAAAATCTCAGATCCATCACAAGGCACTCCTATCTTTCTCCTCTTTATGCCTACTACTGCAACCCTTTGAGACCTTAACCTAATTTCTCTTTCTCATCTCTGGTCCAGCAACCTAAAACCCTAAATTTTCAAAAACTCAAACCTCAACTATTATATCTTGCCTAAAATCCATTTCTCTTCCAGTCATTGACTGAGAAATCCTAGAGAGATCCCTCTCTAGTTTAGCAGCACTAGTGTTACACAAAAATTGTCACCATGACTTTTTACAGTTTGTGTGATTCCATCAATACTCATACATCCCTCTTTTGCAAGTCTTAAACCTCAGCTCTTCATGTCAAGCCTTATATGGGAGAAAGACCTTAAAAATGTCTCAAATCCTAGTTTCGCACTTTCTCCTAGTATTGCCTGTGATGCCGCACCTAATAGTCATGTTTCCTACGAACCTGACCACTCTGTATATTGAGTGATGGGTGTGAACCCCTATAAAAGTTAAAAAGGCATGAGTTCATTCTTGAAAACTTATCTTGGGTCACTTCTAGATACTTCTAGAAGGAATATTATGCTGGCAAGTCCACTCCACCTTGGTTCATCCATTCCATAACTAAGGGAGCTAACTCCATGATATGAGGTGCCTATCCCATTGAAGGAGGAACTTATCCCTTCAATGGTAGACCTGCAACTTCCCCCATTTGCACTATAAATTCATGCATTGGGCTAGTTGTAGGGGAGGTTGAAAGCTGAAGATTCTTGAGGGTAAATGCTACTGAAAACTAGGCTTCCTTTTTGAGCTTGTGAGAGGAGAGATCACATCCCTTTCATGTCATTTGGGAAGTGAGTGAGGCTTGTCAAAGTAGAGGAGACCCCTGCTGGACCCTGGAAAGGACTTGTGCAACATCAAGGCAAAGGTTGTAAAGTTCTTTTATTCATTAAATTAATACAATCAAGTTTATTTTTCTCAATGAACTGTCACTAATGGTTTGTTTTATGAGCTCCTTGATCTTCATAATGAACATGTTTTGTTATACGCAGGTATGCTTTGACGTGTGCTTGTTTGTGTATGCAGATTATTGAATGGGAACTGCTTGGAGTTGTTGGGATAAAACTGCCTCAAACAAGTGTTGGACCGAGGTAAGGTCTTTTACACTTCATAGTATTCATTATTGAATTGAAACATGTCTAGAGATAAATAGGTTTGCTTGTTCTCTTTGTTGCTAGATATCATTAGATACTAGGGAGATCGGTCTTGTCCGCAAGAATGATTTATCCGGCCAACAAATTGGCGACTCCACTGGGGAAGGTTTGGTTTGGATTTTTTGTTGTCTTTACTTTGACTTGAGAAACTTGAGTTTTTGTTTCTGATTTTGCCTTCATTGGTGTGAGTTCGGGTACTAGTTAGATCCTGGTTTATTTTTTATTTTTTGAAATTTTGGAAGAGGACCGCACCCTCTGTGTTTTTTTATAGTGCGGACCTATCTGCACTGTTACAGTGTAACACAGAGCGGCACCGCACCTGGTTTTACTGGATGCCTGCAAACCCCTGTCAAAAATTTGAAAAACCTAAAATCCATCTACCCAGTTAGGTTTAGTTCTTATCCATAGCTGTTAGTGTATGCCCAAACCTGCATTTGTCTTGACAGAAGTTCCTTTTGAGTTAGTTTTCATTGGCATTTGTGTTTGGAGTGATTTTCAAAGAAGTTTTTTTTTTATTGGATTTGTTTTTGCTTGGTCTTTGTAGTAGCTCAGAGATCCGAAGCCTTAGAGCCTTAGATCACCCTGTTCTCTCTGGTTTTCTTACTGAGTTTGACTAGCTTATAGAATCTATTCGTCTAGAGACTTAGATCCCGTTTGTCTCTTTTGCAAAACTTTGATTGAACTTGATTAAAAGTTTTGAATTTCATTTTTTCTTCTATTAAAATATAATTGGATGTTTTTTATTAGTTTGTTGAGCTAAACAAATTGATCCTTAGTGAAGCTAAAACACTAAGTTGAACGTCCTCAAAAACATTTCAAGTGTCTTTTCAATCCATTCTTCATTTAGATCTCAAGATTAGATCAGAGTTTTGAGTTTTTCGTAGAAATTATACAAACTTGTTGAAAATTCATTTTCAATAGTTTTTTAGATTTTTTTTTTAGAAATCTTAAAAGCTCTCTTAAGGGAATTGCTTATTCTTGTAGTTGTTGATTGTTGAAAAGCAAAGGGATTTTCTTTTTTGAAGTTTCATCAGTAGTCTCGTTTTGAAAAGTTATTTGGAAAAGACAAAAAGTTTCCTTTCAATTGTATGTTAAGAGAAAGCTTTGATTTGCCAAGCATTTCATTTTTGACTCTTCCTTAGCTAGATATTCATTGAAAAGGAAAAAGAATTGTTATCATCTTAGGTGCATTTTTAGTGTTTTGGAGTCAAGTCTTCATACCACAAAGCTTCATCTCCGCACCCATTGACTGAAAGAACAAACAATAAAATTAACGCTTAATTAAAATCAATCTAGCAATCATTTTATTTTCTAGGACTCTTTTCACCAACATAGCTTAGGCTAGTATCCTGGAGTAGGGAGTAATTAACTCTCCAAGGTAGTTTAAACAAATAAGTAGTCCATCTTTCGGTAGGAAGAAAATCCAATTGCTACATCTATGATCTGGGAAAGCTCCTCTTAAAGGAGAAGCACGAGATCATGTCTGAACCAATGTGGGAATCAATCCTTCCTCATTGGGAATGATAGAATATATTCACTTATTAAAAATGGTAAACCTCGGATTAACCATTGTCGAGGAGCCTGGGGTCACTTGTTGGTAAACCTTGGATTATGTCAAGGAGCCTTCAAGGGGATTGAGCTTGTTACTATGCCCTTGCGTGCGTATCGGATCATAAACTGTTCCCCCAGGTATATTTGTTTCTTTTGGTGACCTTAGTGACCATAATCATTAGGATTCTTTCCTAGGTGACAGTGGAGGGAAGATCCCACTGTACCTGGAGCAAACGTCGACTAGACTCACTTGGACTCTCTGGGGGGTTTTCACTCGAGACAGTTATAGTGGAGAAACTTGTGCCAGTCTGTTTCATTAAGCAGGTTGTCAGGGTAATTGTTCCAACCGCCATTTCTGTATTGAACTCTGCGATGTTGGATTTCATCACCAACTAGTGTTTTCAATCCGGAAAGATACTATTTGTGTGTGGTTTGATCTCCTAGATTTGTTAGGCGTGTGCTTCAAATTGTTTGGCTCTTTAGAGACTTTAGGTGTTTTTCTTGAGATTTTTCTTTGTTTTCGTGTGAAATAATTAGATTAAATGTGGTTGAATTACCAAAACAATCTCGTCGACTTCGGGGGCAACCTCTCGAATTTACACCAAGTCAGCTGGAAGGGTTGCGAGCCCTTGTCACACCTAGTGAAAGTAGGGTTGGATCACCGGAGGCTGGAGAGTCTTCCTTGATTGTTCATCCTGATTATATAGTGCAAGAAACAGAACATATTTCTGAACCGATTTCATTTTCTGAGGTTACTGGTAGTATCACTCTTACTAGCTCGGTAGCCGATGAATCTGAAATCTCTGAGCCTAAAACTGAAATTGATGTTACTCCAACTTCAGGATTTGCTTCTCCTGTTTCTAGTGGTCCTAGTTCACCCAGAGTAGAAAATATTATCACCGAAAATCTTCCTTCTATACTCATTTCCATTGAAGAAATTGTAAGCTCAAGTCTGGACGAAGGTATAAGCATCCCTGAAAATCCACCGACTATTGAACTTAGGGAGCGTGAATATATTTTCTTCAGTCCCATTAGAGGTGACGCTTTTTATATTTCTTTGACCAATTTCTTAGAAAATCCAGGTCCCGCGTCTTCACCACCTCGATTTCCTTTTCATCCAACACCCAGAGGTTATTATCCTCCCTTGAATATGTCGAGATAGTCATCCTTGTTTACTCAGACGCCAGAAACCTTTTTACATGGCAGTCCTTCTGTTCCTCCTGGGTATCAGTCTATATCTAGTACATTTTCAGGAGCTTCTCCTCGACCCATCGATTATGCCATACCTCCTGGTCATAACGGAACTAAATCATTAAGTGTTGAAGAAATTCTTATGATTTCTGGTACTACTCCTAATCCGCAACCTAAAGGTAGTTCAATACCGTCTGGGGGGCAGCCGCAAGGTACTCCAATACCACCTGGGGGGAAACCCCAAGGTAGTCCATTACCGCCTGGGGGCAACCTCAAGGACAGTATTTTCTTACGAGACAGTATGTTCCTCAAGGTCAACCCCAGTATCAATATGTACCTCAAGGCCAACCCCAGTATCAATATACACCTCAAGGTCAATACCAGCCTCAAGGTTAGTACCAACCCCAAGGTCAGTACCAACCGCAAGGTCAGTACCAACCCCAAGTTCAGTACCAACCGCAAGGTCAGTACCAACCCCAAGGTCAGTACCAACCCCAAGGTCAGTATCAACCTCAGGGTCAATATCAACCTCAAGGTTTTCAACCACCTTCAGGTCAACCATTTGTTCAAGGACCCGGAAATGTACCATATAATTATCAATCTTACACTCAACCTGGTTTTGGTCCTCAATATGTTCAACTTGTTATGGGTCCATACCCCGGAATGAACGTGGTGTGGGATCCACAGACTCCGCAACCTAGTGCACAGTTGTCATCTCAATCTAGACAGTCTTTTGTTTCTGGTTCACCCCATCAACCTGTCCATCCTACTACTCAAGCTACTACACCTGGGGCAATTCCACAGCCTGGGCCTAGTTTGCCATGAACTCCGTCCCAAACGTCTGCTGCAACTGCTGCGGCTTTTGTTCAATCCACTCCACGTATTTCTGGAGTATCAGCGGCTCTAGTTTCTGCTGCTCCTATATCAACTCCTCAGGCCTCTTTACCCCAGTCTGGACCTACAATCCAGACTCCGGTTTCTATGCCTGCAGGACAACCTGGGCCTAGTACGGTTGTTACAAGTCAACCACAATTTACTTATCAACCGTACCAAGGGCAGTACCAATACGGGCCCACTGTGCAGAACCTGGCTTATTAGTATCAACCGTACCCTAGGTATACATATCAACAACCTCAACAACCCCAGTACGGTCCGGTTAATGCTGCTTTTCCAGGAGGATATAATATCCCAAATGTGAATTCGATACCAAGCTATCCCGAATATCCTCCTCCTGGGGCTGGTCTTATGACCCCCAGTTTTCGGGATCCAAACCGTTAGTTACCGTTCATAGCAACTTTAGATTTTCCTGACTTGTCATGCCTTACAAACAATCTAATCAATTATCTTCCGTTTTGGCCGCCAATGCCAAACAAGTTGCCCAATGATATACCTAAGTTTGAGGGGAAACCAGGAGAAGATTCGTCTAATCATGTGATGACTTACCATCTCTGGTGTGCATCAAATTCCATTATATATGATTCCATTCGTCTTCAACTTTTTCAATGCACTTTGATTGGACTTGCAGCTAAGTGGTACATTGAGTTGCCACGAGGCTCCTTTTATAATTTTTGTCAATTAGCTACTTCCTTCCTTACGCATTTTCAGCTGCCAGTCCGATATGACAATGGCACGGAATTATTAACTTCGTTAAAGTAGTCGACGTCTACTTATATTTCAGATCATATTCATGAATGGCAGCGTCAACGTCGTTTAGTGAAAGTTTTTATTCCGGACCAAACTTTGGCAGAATGGTTTGTGAAATCATTATTACCCAAGATAACTGAAGATGTCGTTAAGGTAGGGGTAGTTACAGAAGAGCAAGTAATTTCTCAAGCTCAGTACCTTGACTTAGTTTATACTCAGTCAAGTACGTTGCATGAGAAAATCCCTGACCTTCCGAAACAAAATCAAATAGCTACACCTCCCTCAGGGTCTCATGTCGTTGATGGTATGATTGGTACTGTTAATACCAAAAGTAAGAAGAAATCCTCCAAGAATTCTTCTCCCATAATAACTTTACCAAATTCCCCTAAGGGAGAGTCTTCACCTGAAATTTCTGCCGATGTTCATGTCGTAGAATCATCCACGACCAAATCAAAATCCAACGGTAAAAAGAAAGGTAAGAAGAAGAACAAGCAGAACTCAAAGGAGAAATCCTAGAAAATTGAATCTACTAACGAGAAACGAAAACCTCGATATCCTTGTCTCATCTGCGATGAGGAGCACTTTACAAGGGATTGCCCGCATCCTGCCAAGGTTGCGAAAATCATCAAAGGTTCGCCAACACCGCTATTTTGAAGGATCCTTTTTTAAATAAAAACAAGAAAATGATAGGCTCTTACTCTAATGCCTCGGAAAAACCCATAATGATGATGTCACATGTAAGGATTGTGACGCGATCGCAAGATTACGGGAGTAAAAATCCTTTTGGTGGAAAGGAAGCTGAATCTTCCAATTCCAATCCATCAACCTTAGCTCCGTCCGGTTCCAATCCACTACAGATCGAGAAATCTAATCTCGACATAGTAATCAAACCGCCCACTAAGGGTATACTACCAAAGTCAGCTTTCAATCCTCATGCAAGAGCTACTCAGAACTATAACATTGTTGAAGATCTAGTTGTTTCACCTTCAGCAATGTCGGCTTTGGAAGTGGTGCAATCATGTCCAGCATAGCGAAAAATGCTACTGTCGGCTATAGGAGCTGTTGATCTTTAGGACTCCAACCTCATAGTCTTCGATTTAGAAAATAGTACACCTCGCCTTCCTCATCAAATGGCTTTCCAGATTCCAGTGTTAGTCAAAAATAGACCTTGTTTTAGGACTGTGATTGATGAGGGAGCTTCCACGTGTATTATGTCGATACATTGTTGGAAAACCTTTGGTTCTCCTACGCTTAATCAATCCCCAACAATTCTAAAGGCCTTTGATGGCCGAGGGTTTCATCCTTATGGCATTCTACAGGACTTGCCTATAGGGGTTGAAGGAACAACCGTTAATCTAGATGTGGAGGTGGTTGATGCCCCTCTAGATTAAAACCTTCTTTTGGGTCATAGTAGGTCTTACGCCATGACTGCTATTATTTCCTCAGTCTTTCGGCTTATTAAGTTCCCACATAACGGAAAGATTGTAACAATAGATCAGTTAACTTATTTCTCGTCCGATCCATCCTCTGTTGAGAGTATTCAACATGTTGGAAAAACCGCTATCCCTTATAAGGATGTTGGAGTAGGATTAGTTAAAGATTCAGGTTTACTCGGAACTTTTTTCTTTCCTCCTCCCAGCATACAGTCTCCTTTTGCAACCATTCATATGATTTTGTCAGAATCCATTTTTCTTGACGATCCTTGGGTCGTTCCATTCGAATCCGAGGTGGACTCTCTTGGTGATGCTATGCCTTTGAGTCCCTTTGAAGTTGCTTATCAGGCAGTACAGTCGTTTTCTGACTTAAATTCAACCAACACTGATCTAGTAAATGAGATAAATGGGAAATCACTTTCAATTTCAACCTAGGAGTCAACAACGTTTTCAGAAACCATTCACACTAATGAACAAATTCGGGAATTGTTATCCGTTGATGCCTAACCATGGGAAGATCTTCATTATAGGTCTTCGTTTTTACCCGAGATTGATCATTTCGAAAATGATTTTCATCCATTTTCACCGCTAAATATGTCAAAGAACCGCAGAATCCACTGAAACATCCTGATTCTGAACAAAATTTAGCCAATATTTCTCACACGGTTCCTATCGACATTTCAGTCAAACCTAGGATTGTTGAAAACATTCACATACGTGCTTCTTGTACAGACACTGAAGTCAACACATATAAAGCCCTATTTCAAGAATTTGACGACGTGTTTGCCTGGTCCTATGAGGAAATGCCAAGAATCGATCCTTCAATCGTTGTTTATGAAATCAAAACCTACCCGGATGCTAAACCCATCCGGCAACGGTTGCGTCAAATACACCCACGAAAAGTTGCTGCCATCAAAACTGAAGTTGAGAAATTACTTAAAGCAGGTTTCATTTATCCAATTCCTTTAACGGATTGGGTATCGAATATTGTTCCAGTTAATAAAAAACAAGGGACAATAAGAATATGCATCGACTATAGGGATATTAATTATTCTTGTCCCAAGGACAATTATCCCACACCCTATATCGATCAAATTATCGATGATTGTGCTGGCAGTGAAATTTTCTCCTTTATGGATGGCTTTTCCGGTTATAATCAAATTAATATTCTACCTGTAGATCAACCAAAAATGGAATTCATCTGTCCATGGGGGACCTTTGCTTATTGCAAATTACCTTTTGGACTAAAGAACGTCGGGGCAAATTTTCAAAGGGCAATGTCTTACGCATTTCATGACATCAAGCAAATTATGCATCCCTATCTTGATGATTTACCGGCTCATTCATTACGAAGGGCCAATCATCTCACTCACTTACGAGCCATCTTCATGAGATGTAGACACTATCAGATTAGACTTAATCCGCACAAGTGTGTTTTCTGTATCGAAACAGGTCGATTACTGGGATTTGTTGTATCGAAAGCTGGCATTCACGTCGATCCTTCGAAGGTCAAAGCCATTGTCAAATTGCCACCTTCTTCGACTCTTCGCCTACTCCAGAGTTTGCAAGGGAAAGCAAACTTTTTACATCGTTTCATTCCTAACTACGCTAAGATTACAAAGGGTTTCACCCAGTTGTTGAAGCAAAACACTCCATTCTTTTGGTACGAGATAGCTAATAAATCATTTGATGCTCTAAAACATGCGTTGACTCATGCGCCATTATTGCATCCTCCCAACTACAACCAGGACTACTTCTTGTACCTCGTTTCTTCCCATTCCACTATTGGGATGGTTTTAGTTCAACAGGATGAATTCAAAAGTGAACATGTGATATATTATCTTAGTCGAACTCTAACTCCAACTGAGTTAAAATATTCACATGTGGAGAAACTGGCCTTATCTACAGTCCAAGTTGTTCAGCGTTTTCGTCACTACATTTTGTTACGCAAAACCACTGTCATTTCTGACTGTAACCCTATGTAATACATTTTAACTAAACAATTGCTAGGGGAAAGGTATTCCAAATGGATTTTCATCCTCCAGGAATTTGATTTGGAATTCGAGAAGGCCAAGTCAAAGAAGTCTTTGGTTTTTGCGGAACTAATGTGTGATTTCCCTCGTGCCGATACCGAACATGTGGCGGAAGAATCCCTTGCATATGAATCCTTGTTCCTTATCAGCACCGTTGATCTATGGTACGGAGATATCATTGTCTATCTCCAAACCCAATCTTTTCGGCCCGATACATCACGATCTCAACACCGTAAAATACGATTCCAATCCCAACCTTACACTATTATTGGAGATACACTTTATCGTTGTGGGGTGGATTCTATTTTCTGTCGTTGTGTTACTCATGATGAGGCTGAGAAGGTTCTTAATGCTTTCCACTCTGGAGCGTGTGGTGGTCATATGTCTGGGTATGCCACAGCCCAAATATTTTGCGCGCTGGCTATTTCTGGTCGTCCTTATTCAAAGATTGTATTACTGCCATCCATAAATGTCACAACTGCCAAATTTTTTATCGTAAGATGCGCGCTCCTCCTGCTCCTCTCCACCCTATCATTTCCATTGGTCCATTCGCAAAATGGGGTATCTATTTGATTACATGTAACCCTCACTCAGCCGGGGGGCATGCGTATATCACCCTTGTGGTAGATTATTTTACCAAGTGGGCCAAGGCGATGCCTACATTTTCGACAAACGGCAAAACTGCTACGATTTTCATTTTCAATCATATAATTGCTAGGTTTGGTTTCCCCCAAGCGATTATCACTGACCATGGGAGTCATTTTTGAAACATCATGATGACCGAACTTACAGATCAGCTTGGCCTGTGTCACAATAGTTCAACTCCATATTACCCACAAGCAAATGGTCTGGTTGAAGCAGTCAACAAAGTTCTAGTCACCATGATTCGACGAATCATTGGGATTCATCAGTCGAATTGGCACAACATGTTATTTTCAGTGCTTTGGGCGTACCGAACCTCAGTCCAAACATCAACAAGTTTTACTCCCTTTCAACTGGTTTACGGTTTAGAGGCAGTATTGCCCATTGAATGTGAAATCCCGTCATTACAAATGGATGTGCAAATATTACCAGCCACTTCCGAAGAGGAAAAACGTTTATAATACTTAGCTCAATTAGATGAGAATCGACGCAATGTTGCATTAGCTGTCGAAACTCATGCCAAACGCATCAAAGCTTAGTATGATCGAAATGTTACACCCCGCAATTTTTCGTAAGGTGACCTAGTTTTACTTTACGATCAAGCAAACGATAAACTAGGGGTTGGAAAATTTGTACCCATGTGGCATGGTCTGTATATTGTCAAGCGGAAGCTGGAAAAAGGGGCCTATGAGCTGGAAGATTTTGACGGTGTCTCTTTAGGTAAACCTAGGAATGGGCTTTATCTAAAGTGATATTATGCTTAAACGGATAGCGTGGAGATTTCATTAGATTAGTTTTTTCTACATTGGTGTGTTCGTAGATTAAAATTGTGTGCTTTACTTTAGTGAGTGTTTTTCATTATTAGTCCTGCTTATCTTGATTTTACTCTTGATACTGCAGATGTCGACGCCTCTCCAAACATACATTGGTTTCGCTGATGACGCTTGTCGTAGTACACGGAACATCTCTTCCGCAGCTTGGGTTATCTATTCACCCTCTAACGAGTTAGTATCTATGCACGAGGTAAGCCTCGGTCAAACAACAAACAACATTGCAGAATACAGTGCAGTGATTGAATTATTATCTAAATCCATCTCATTTGGGATTTGAAGTTTGATTGTTAATTTAGATTCGGAACTCGTTGTGTTATAGCTTAATCGAGTTTATGCCATTAGAAATTCAGTATTATTACGATTATTTTTGAGAGTCTGTCTCTTGGAACGCGAATTTGATTACATAGCATATCAACACATTCCAAGATATCTAAATACATTAGCAGACGCAATTGCTTCTTGAATGTTAAATAGACATTTGCATTGAATCAAACAGTAAATCTAAAAACATCTCATAAACATGTTTTGCAAGATAACCATAGTAATAGCATAGTATAGCATAAGAGTGTGTTAAAATATACATCGTCCTCAATCATAGGATGAAAAACACCTTATGATCCGCAAAAATAATAGTATCAAAAGTCATATAAAAAATGGGTCTACAAAGCGATCATCCTATCTCTGGTGATGATCTCGATAAGACACAACTGCTCGGGCCACCCTAGAAAGGAACCTCCTAAAAGGTCCTGGGACCCCAATCACATAGTGCTGAAGCCGAAGTGGAATGTCATCTATGCTGGTCTCTGGAATGTCTGCAGTCAAGTGCTCTAGATGGCTCTCTAACTCAGCCAAAGTCTCTGTTGTCTGGTCCTGTGGGGCTGGTGCCGCAGTAGCTGGTTGTCTCCAATCATAGGGCTGGAGAGTGGTTGGTCGCTGTGGACCCACATCTGCATTTAAAAAAAAAAAAGTTCTACTATTAGTTTTTGGATGATTGTTAAAAATACAAAAACATACATATAAAATTAAAATGTTGAAAAACAATTTTTACCTCTATCATCCCATTGCTCTACTGGTGGAAGAGTCATGTCGGGATCGCCGCGATAATCCATCCCAGTGTCAGGAAAATCCTCGATAATAAAAAGTTGGTTCTCTAACCAAAGGAAGTACTCTGGGGTGAATCGAACGATCTCAGAACCCTCATCTGGGTGACGGGCCATAACTGCGACCCATCGCATAACCCGAGGATCTCGAGGAAGTCCAGCCTCAACTGTGAGTTGTTGTGGAACCAGCATCGGTACCCTTTCTAGGGCAAAGCTGACAACTAAGTAACCATAACCAAAGTTATTTAGCTGCCCTTGCTTCGCCCTAGTCAATTGGCCCTTCACATTTGCCAATACAGCGTCGCACCAGTTGAAAATGGTGCCTCGGAAGCAGTCCACTGCCATGCGCATCTGGGAGCATGTCGCTAGATGCAGTGTTGCGCCCCCACAAAGTCTAGTAACAGTAAAATCAATAACCTTCAGTTCAGGACGGGAGATGGTTTTCACATCTATCTGTTTGTCCGGATCCTGGTTGTTACTGAACTCTAGTTGGAGACTAGCGACAGATTGGCCACCTGGCCTAGATCCGAAAAGAGATAATTGCTCGCCTCTCTTGGGCAAGCCAGTAAAAAAATATACTTCATCTGACTCGATTTCGAGTCGGTTGCCGCCAATAATGAAGCATTGGTCCTGAATGCTCCATATGTTTACCATCCACTGCAAAAAGTCTACCTGTGCCCTCATGCCAGGTATGGTCCAAAATTTGAAAAGCCCACATGCTCTCAATGCTTGTAATGAAGGTAGATGGAGCAACGCAGCCTGATCAACGTCTTCATGCTCTATTTCCTGCCAAACAAGCATATTTTGTAGCTACAATACAAAATAGGTGGATTAGAAATTTCATTCTAAACTTCTATGGGTCAAAAAAGGAAAACCTAGGGTTGAAAATCCGCATTTTGTGGGGTTCCCAGTCTGCCTTTTAGAGACAGCGCGTAGGTGCACACTTCTCCTTAAGGCGAGGTGCGGCACCCCGACTTTTCTCTGTGTACAAAAAAGTCGGGGTGCGCAGGGGCCACACGGCGCCCCTGCGCAACCACCGCAGGCGATTTTTTGCCCTAAATTTCCTCCAAAAATCAAAATCTAAACCCTAAAACGAAATTTGAAACGGATGAAATGCAAGTCAAGGACATGTGGATTACCTGGAGAAGACGGTTCTGAATTCCAGCGGTCGGATTTTGCGCAATCTCCATGGGAAGTTTTTTACCAAAAGCTCTTACTTTTTACTCCAAAGGTAGACGATAAAAATGAACTTGTAAAAGCCCTTTTTATAAGATTTTTTAAATAAATTAATTAAAATTTATTTATTTTTTTACTTTGAAAAGGTTATTTTGGTGCATTTTTATTATTTTTTAAACAGATATGAGTAATGTTTGCAGTTTTTGTGCAGAAGATTGGGGTTTCAGGTGAAATTGATCATTTTAAAAAAAAAACACATAGGAGTCCTCTTTAAGCTCTTTCGGACTCGTAAAAAATGAAAAGATTGCCAAGTGTTTCTTTATATACTCATTAAAATGGAATTACAAAGACGGTATTTTACAGCTCTTTTCCAACTGTACAAACATGAAAAGATTGCCAGACTTTTGTCGTTTCAAGTTCGATATTGGTAATAAAACAACATGTTTTCAATCTCTTTTTTACTTTTTCAAATTGAAGGCACTAAACATGAAAAGTACTCCTTGGTCGTAATGATCAAGCGGTTCTCTCAAGTATTATTTTATACTTTTTCGGGCTTGGGAGACACAAATTTACGAAAAAGGACAACCGTGGAATTTTCTTAAGTTTTTCTTCTGACTCCCTAAAATTGAAAAACTTCGAGTTTCTCCTATACTGGACTCGTTAAAATTTCACAGTAAAGGACCTGTTCAATTACAAACAGGAACGGACAACTCCTTCTTAGGGTTTGAATCTAAACTAAGTTGGACGCATCCGAAGGATGAGCTTATAACCAAGCAAATGTTATCCTCCTCAAGCTTGTCAAAAATAAAGAGTTACTTGCCAGAAATGGTGGGGGGAAATGAGAAAAATGAACCCGTTTGTTGTACTCTGTGTTTGAAAAAATTTCCATCACTCTTGAACATGACACTTTTATCCACCTGGGTTGGGAAATCCTTTACCTAACAGTTAATCAAACCACTTTGAAAGTCTTCAACCGGTTTCTGGGTATTAACTTTGGGTCAACTGTCACCAAATCATCTGTTGTGTCGTTACGTGTTCAAGAGGTCTGTGCAAATAAACCATTCACTTGCAAAATATTTGTCATCCATCATTGACCATCCCTGAGTTAGTTCTTGCTAGATATATTTCTTCAGACTTGATATATGGTTTCATGTTATGGACTTGCCCATGACGTATCGCTTTCTATCGACTCCAACTCATTATCTAGAAAGATGATCTAGAAATCATCAGTACCTTGGAATCTGCATGCCTCAATGGCAAGTTTCTCACCTTTGACAACATGTTGCATCATTGACCTTCGATCAACGGATTCCGTGACATGTTCGACATCGACTCATTCATTCACATCTCATGGATTGTACTGGGTACTTTGAGGGCCATTGACATTACTGGTGGTTCCTTTCACACTTGTTAACAGTTTACATCATTGACTGGTAATCAAGTGGTTTCTCCCATGTTCGACTTCGACACATCCATTCACATGGGTAGAATCGTATTGGTTCGGAAAGTAGAAATGAAGACCCTGGATCTAGTTTCCACCATCGAGGCTGCGAGGAATTTTGTTATCATTCTATAGTGGACTATTCATAAACAGATGGTTGCGTCCATACTGTGTCCATGTGTTCCTACTTGTGATGTAATACAAAATCATTCTTGTAACACAACAGTTTTTAGATAGTTCTTAGTCAGTTTTGATCTGAGTATGGGAATGCCTACCTTAGCAATGATATCTTCACATATATATATTTTGCATTGAATGTTTTTACAGGTTCGACCGGGGTATCCACAGGAATATCCTTGAAATGATAAAGTCCTTCACTCTTCTTAGATGATCAAAAAACCATTCTCATCTACTACAGACTTCGCACTTTAGGGGGCAATCTGTTACACAAAAAATTGTCACCATGACCTTTTACAGTTTGTGTGAGTCGATCAATACTCATACATCCCTCTTTTGCAAGTCTTAAACCTCAGCTCTTCATGTCAAGCCTTGAAAATGGGAGAAAGACCTTGAAAATGTCTCAAATCTTGGTTTCGCACTTTCTCCTAGTATTGCCTGCGGTGCCGCACCTAATAGTCATGTTTCCTACGAACCTAACTGCTCTGTATATTGAGTAATGGGTGCTAACCCCTGTAAAAGTTAAAAAGGCGTGAGTTCATTCTTAAAAACTTATCTTGGGTCACTTCTAGACACTTCTAGAAGGAATATTACGCTGGCAAGTCCACTCCACCTTGGTTCATCCATTCCATAACTAAGGGAGCTAACTCCATGATATGAGGTGCCTATCCCATTGAAGGAGGAACTTATCCCTTCAATGGTGAACCTACAACTTCCTCCATTTGCACTATAAATTCATGCATTGGGCTGGTTGTAGGGGAGGTTGAAAGCTGAAGATTCTTGAGGGTAAATGCTGCTGAAAACTAGGCTTCCTTTTTGAGATTGTGAGAGGAGAGATCACATATCTTTCATGTCATTTGGGAAGTGAGTGAGGCTTGTCAAAGTAGAGGAGACCCCTGCTGGACCCTGGAAAGGACTTGTGCAGCATCAAGGCAAAGGTTGTAAAGTTCTTTTATTCATTAAGTTAATACAATCAAGTTTATTTTTCTCAATGAATTGTCTCTAATGGTTTGTTTTATGAGCTCCTTGATCTTCATAATGAACATGTTTTGTTATACGTAGGTATGCTTTGACGTGTGCTTGTTTTTGTATGAAGATTATTGAACGGGAATTACTTGAAGCTGTTGGGATAAAACTGCCTCAAACAAGCATTGGACCGAGGTAGGGTCTTTTACACTTCATAGTATTCATTATTAAATTGAAACATAATTAGAGAGAAATAGTTTTGCTTGTTCTCTTTGTTGCTAGGTATCATTAGATACTAGGGAGATCGGTCTTGTCCGCAAGAACGATTTATCCAACCAACGGATAGCTGCTGAACTGCAAGTGGTTTGAAGTTACCTCTTTCGATCTCCTCCTCAGCCTGGGAAATTGTAAGGGCTAACATTTTGGTGTCATTGCTGGAGAACGAAAGATCATATCTGCCCTAGGAAAGAACAACAAGTATCAGATCTGATTGCTGATGGTGGATAGTGATCAAACACGAGAAGGCTGAAGCATCCCACCTAGCGACTCCAATCAGTTTCATGCAATTTTAAAATACTCCATTTCTGACTGAATTGGCGACTTCACTGCTATAATATGAATCCCAAATCTGCAAGGTATACTCCTTTAAATCATGCTCATATTCCAAGTTTTCCAAATCGTATGCCCTGTGTAGATCAGCATACTTATTTGCCAAAGTTCAAAGATGAGAAAGGAGAGCATGTTTCTCTTCACTTGGTCAAATTTCGCATGCATGTACATAGAATACAGATTAATTTTCCTAAATATTGTCTGATGAAGATGTTCATGGCCACCTTGGAGGAACAAGAAAGATCATGGTATCAAGGTTTTCCACCTGGTTGTATTTATTCACTTGATGATTTTCATATGATGTTTTATGAAAATTTTAAAGAAGAACATCCATCTTTACTACTGGTAAAAGACTTTTGCAAGAATTTTAAAGGTATTATTCATCATTTGGAAAGTTTTTATGGTGATGAAGAGTTCATGGATGAAGAGATCCTATAGGCTTTATATGAGAACCCTTTCCATCACCAATAAGAACAGGTTTTTTCTCCCTTGGATGAAAGTGAAATTGAGAAGGACTCCAATGGTGACATTAAAAAAGTTGTAGACATTTCAGAAAAACAAGAGAACGTTCAGCCCTATTTTAATGAAGAAATGATGCTTATGAATGATATTCATGTTCCATCCTACGATTTTGATGAATCTTTGCAACAAATTTTTTAATCTTTTAATGAAAGGTATGAAGATAGTCATTCATTTGTTGTTTCATATTGTTCTTTCTTTGGGTTTTTATTTCAAGATCAAGTTTGTGAAGACCAAGATGTTTCTAATGAAATGCATGAACAAGGATCTAAAACACTATTCCAAGAGAAGATTCGTGCAAATAGTAATTTTGAACTGGTACATGTGGAGGTTTCAGACAATGTAATTATGGTAGAAAATAGTCATCAAACATTGGAGGCAGATGATGAAGAGGAGAGAAGTGATAAAGGAGAGGTTGTTTTATAGCTTCATGCACATGATGATCTTCCTCCACGTAAAGAAAATGAGGAGTCTTTTGAATAAGAGGAGATTGTGCCGGATCCTATGGATGTGCACATCTTTTCTATTGATGATATGATTGCCTCAAATGGAGATTTTCAAGAACAAACTTCCCTTTTTCCTAATGCAAATGAAAAACTTAATGAACATTTTCACCCTGACAAAAATTTTGCATTGTAAAACAAAGGGTGTGCTTATATTTTCGTTGACTTTCAATACAAGGAAACATTTCAAATTATTCAGGATCCTTTTACTAATTTGCTTTAGTCATCAAGAGAGATGAATTTTATTGTATTTATGGATCATGTACATATGTTCAGTGGACACTTGGATTGGCCTATATTTTGTTTTTTCTACCTGTTCAAAGAAAGTGTGAGCATGATTCAAATAAGTGGCCATTTTCTGGATTCGTTACACTAGAGGGATCATCACACATGATTGTATATACATCTTCAGTAGGTGGGCGGTTATCATGAGGATTTGAATCCCTCAAATCCTGATGGTCTGCTGCCATAAGTAAGTTCATTCAGTGTGTTTTTTATAATCAAGTCAGTTCAGTTAGTGAGTCAGTTTTCAGTTTTGAGTTTGGTCTTTTTGTTTTTTACTCCATGCCCAATGGATAAGGCTACCTGGTCTACGGTGTTCTTGACACCTCCAAGGAGCTTCCATCCCCACCGTTCTCTCAGATTTCAAATTTGACTTCATAAAGGCTTCCAAAATCCTCCTACAAGATGGCATTGTGCTTATCTGTGAGTGTATTGTGCCTATGCCTAAATGCATTGCGCTTTTGCCTATAGTAGTCTTTCTCAACTTATTTTCACCAGATCTTTGTTTTATGATGTAATTTCGATATTCTAAAGTCTTGATGATTTAGCATGATAGGTTGTTTTTGTGCTTAATTAGGCATCATAAATGAAGCAAAAATCAAATCAAAGTCTAAGAGAAGAGTTTGTTTTTTACCTTCTCACTCTCTCTTGTTGGTTGAGAGATTCTTGGGAACTATTCCACCACTTAGGGATTTGACCCTTGAAGGTGGGGAAATGTCTTATTCTAGTCTATATGTATCATTTCTCATTCATAGAGAAGGGTTGGACTTCAAAGGAGAGGACTTATATCTTATGCTTTCATACAGTTAATCAAGGAGCAGTCGCCGCTATTTTTCAGGAATACTTGTGCAGTGATTTTGTGGTGTTATTTTCCTTCTATATCAGTTTCTTATGAATGAATTCATATCTCTTAACATGTTTTTCTTTCCTTCGTGATTTTCCTTATAGTTATATAGGCAGAATTCTTTAGATTCAAAGCTCTGTATATGTGGAAAATCATGTTTGTGTATTTCTTCTTCTAAGATTAATGAATTCATGGCACACATGCTCATTATGACCTTCTAAGCATTTCAAACCCTACACTACATTGACAAAACTCTCAGATCCATCACAAGACACTCCTATCTTTCTCCTCTTTATAGCTACTACTACAACCCTTTGAGACCTTAACCTGATTTATCTTTGTCATCTCTGGTCCAACAAACTAAAACCCTAAATTTTCAAAAACTCAAACCTAAACTATTATATCTATCCTAAAATCCATTTCTCTTCCATTTATTGGCTGATAAATCATTAGAGAGGTCCCTCTCTAGTTTAGCAGCACTAGCTGCTGAATTGCAAGTGGTTTGAAGTTACCTCTTTTGATCTCCTCCTCAGCCTGGGAAATTGTAGGGGCTAACATTTTGGCATCATTGCTGGGGAACTAAAGATCATATCTTCCCTGGGAAAGAACAACAAGTATCAAATCTGATTGCTGATGGTGGACAGTGATCAGACGCGGGAAGGCTGAAGCATCCCACCTGGCGACTCCAGTCAGTTTCATGCAATTTCAAAATACTTTGTTTGTGACTGAATTGGCAACTTCACTGCTATAATATGAATCCCAAATCTGTAAGGTATACTCCCTTAAATCGTGCTCATATTCCAAGTTTCCCAAACCGCATGCCTTGTGTAGATTGGCGTACTTATTTGCCAAAGTTCAAAGATGAGAAAGGAGAGCATGTTGCTCTTCACTTGGTCAAATTTCGCATGCATGTACATAGACTACAGATTCATTTTCCTAAAGATTGTCTAATGAAGATGTTCATGGCCACCTTGGAGGAACAAGCAAGATCATGGTATCAAGTTTTTCCACCTGGTTGTATTTATTCACTTGATGATTTTCATATGATGTTTTATGAAAATTTTAAAGAAGAACATCCATCTTTACTGCTGGTAAAATATTTTTGCAAGAATTTTAAAGGTCTTATTCATCATTTGGAAAGTGTTTATGGTGATGAAGAGTTCATGGATGAAGAGATCCTAGAGGATTTATATGAGAACCCTTTCCATCACCAATAAGAACAGGTGTTTTCTCCCTTGGATGAAAGTGAAACTTAGCAGGACTCCAATGGTGACATTAAAAAAGTTGTAGACATTTCAGAAAAACAAGAGAACGTTCAGCCCTATTTTAATGAAGAAATGATGCTTATGAATGATAGTCATGTTCCATCCTACGATTTTGATGAATCTTTGCAACAAATTTGTTAATCTTTTAATGAAAGGTATGAAGATAGTCATTCATTTGTTGTTTCATATTGTTCTTTCTTTGGGTTTTTATTTCAAGACCAAGTTTGTGAAGACCAAGATGAGGTTTCTAATGAAATGCATGAACAAGGATCTAAAACACTATTCCAAGAGAAGATTCGTGCAAATCGTAATTTTGAACTGGTACATGTGGAGGTTTTAGAAAATGTAATTATGGCAGAAAATAATCATCAAACATTGCAGGAAGATGATGAAGAGGAGAGAAGTGATAAAGGATAGGTTGTTTTAGAGCTTCATGCACATGATGATCTTCCTCCACGTAAAGAAAATGAGGAGTCTTTTGAATAAGAGGAGATTGTGTCGGATCCTATGGATGTGCACATCTTTTCTATTGATGATATGATTGCCTCAAACGGAGATTTTCAAGAACAAACTTCCCTTTTTCCTAATGCAAATGAAAAACTTAATGAACATTTTCACCCTGACAAAAATTTTGCATTGGGAAATAAAGGGTGTTCTTATATTTTTGCTGACTTTCAATACAAGGAAACATTTCAAATTATTCAGGATCCTTTTACTAATTTGCTTCATTCATCAAGAGAGATGAATTTTATTGTATTTATGGATCATGTACATATGTTCAGTGGACATGTTCGGAACGGGTCCCGTGGAGGTCAATTTTGGGGTTAGACACCCAAGTTTTGAGGCAGAAAGCCCAACGTTTGTGTAAATAAATGTAAACTCTCTACATTTTGTGTTCGTGAAGCACAAAGATGTCTAAAGTTAAAAGGGTTTTCCGCCCTTATTATAGATAAGTTGTGTCGGTTTTGGAGATCTACCCATGGTTCGTGGACCATGGGATTGTATAAAAAGGGAAGTCTTAGAAGATCTAAGGTGACAGTATAGTAAGTAAGTTAGAAGCCATGATTCATTAGTAAGTTTGGGTGAGCTAAGAGCGAGTGTCTTACCATAGGAAGAAGCTTTGTAGCTAAGTGCGCAAAGGCATAAGGTGGAAGTTTGCAGCTAAGTGCGTGGACTCCTACACCTGTGTGCATAGGGTGGATAGATTCTCTAGTGGGAACTTGAATCATAAATAAAGAGAAGTATTCTGGAATCATTGTTTTTTCTGTCTCTAATTGTTGCATCCAATTATGAAATGTTAAGTTCTGGGTTTACATTATAATGTTAAATTAATGTGCGATTGTATCTTTTTCTATCTGTTATTTAAACGCAAGTAATAATATATGTTTACATGAGGGTAATCTTAATTGCATGATAAAGTTGGCTAACCACTAAGATAATTAGGGAAACAAGACAGTAACATAGTTACAGAGGCACGTAAGTTCCTGAATCATTGTTTAGGATTGTGTGAAGGATAGTCGGATACCTTCACGGAGGTTCTGAAAGATGAAAGAGGAAATACATCGATAAGCCCTAACGGCTTATCGATATGTGGGAAGATAGAAGTAAGGGTATAAAATCGACATCACGACTATCTCAGGGTGCGGAAACTTGCTTCCTACATCCCCCCATACTACTTCGCGTGAGATTTCAGTCTGCGCTCTGCAGATTGATCCGAAAAGGGATAGTAGTGTAGAGATTTTCTTGGCTACTTAATGTTGAACCTGTGTCAGGGGCCATCAAGCCAATAGGACACTTGGAGTGGCCTGTCTTTTGTTTTTCTACCTGTTCAAAAAAAGTGTGAGCAGGATTCAAATAAGTTGCTATTTGCTGGATTGGTTACACTAGAGGGGTCATTACACATGATTTTACATACATCTTTAGCAAGTGGGTGGTCATCATCAGGATTTGAAGCCCTCAAATCTCGATGGTCTGCTACCATAAGTAAGTTTAGTTAGTATGTTTTTAATAGTAAAGTTAGTCCAGATAGTGAGGTAGTTTTAAGTTTTGAGTTTGGTCTTTTTTCTTTTGACTCCTTGCCCAATGGATAAGGCTCCTGGTCTACGATGTTCTTGACACCTCGAAGGAGCTTCCATCCCCAGCTAGAGCCAATGTTATTGTCTGCCAGTCATGTTAGTCATCAGTGATCAAATATGCTCTTACATGGTTTTGTTAGGGTCTCGAGGTCAAATTTTATTATTTCATTAGGTTTCAAAATAAAATGTAGTCACTGGTTGTTGTGTCTAGGTCATTGCTGCTCCCTTCACTTACTCATGGTATTCATCATTCGTCATGGTCATTGTCTTCTTCGATGTATCATATCTTCATTTAAGTGTCTTGGGTCATGAAATGGTTAAATTCCTCATTTTAGGTCATGGTCTAGGGTTTCACTCCATGTGTCATCATGATACCATATGTCAAAACAAAAACATATCCATCATGTGAGTCAGTGGGTAAATGGAGTTAGCAGCTTAGGGAAAGCAAAATAAAGGTAAAGGTAATGTTTTATTTCAAATAAGACAATGTTGCAGTACACTACCTCATCTCGTCATTTCTCAAAGGGACATATGATGTCATGCCACTACCAAATCAAAAATAAAATTTCAAGCTACAATGGACCATCCAAAGAATAAAAAGGGTTTCATTTCAGTATTCACAAGTTTAATGATCTCCTTGGAAAGTAGATAAACATCTGGTACCTCTTATGCATCCTTCATTTTGAAGAACTCGATGAAAATCCCTTTCCTAGGGTTTCGTTGTGCTTTTGGTCCAAATGCTTTTACTTCATTGCAGTGAGAAAAATCCTAGTTTTTATGTTCCATAACCCCCACACATACCTTCTATACCCCTTCCAAAAATTTCCCATACCCATTCATTTCATTTCCCCTCATTTTCCCTAAACCCTAACTCAATGTTGTGTTTTTGCAAATTTCTAGGCTAGGACTGTGTTTTCAACTTTTTCACACCTTTCCCTCACTCGTTTCAAGAGATTCCACCTCCCTACACTCCCTAACACCTATACCTACCCCCTGAAATTTTCCCAAGAATTCAGAAAGCCCCGAACCCCTTCATTCCCCTCCACCTACAAGACTGTCTCAAATCCCCTATTTTCCCAAAACTAGACCCTAATTCTTCCTCGTAGTGAGCTAGGATTTCACCTTGGAAGCAGAGGCCATACACACTGACAAGAAGAAGTAAAATAATGAAGGACATGCCTGAATATTTGAACCATCTAACATCAAAGAGATCAGTGCCTCACAAACTCATCAAGAGGTCATTTGCGGCACACAAGGACGGGTTTGCTTCAAAGTGTGTTTCTGACCAAATGGAGATGAAATTGACATAAGTAGAAAAGGTTTTTGTCAATCATATACTAAGGGACAAACACCTCCTCACGTTTTTACACAGGTATCATATATTGGGAGATATACAACTTTCTTCGAGACCTATGTCAGAAAATCAACAATTTTCACGTTAATTTCCGGTTTTAGTCATGATTTTGTGGCACGGATTCCTAGCAAATGAAAACGAATTTCCAGAAACTGAAAGAGGTTTTTATTAACAACATCCTTATCTAAAATATTCTCTCTAAGTTTTCCAAAAATCATTATGGTTAGATATATATTGCTTCATCTTTGAGCCCTATATTTACATAAAACCTAGAAATTTTAACACTGAGGCAGGTGTTGCACTTTCTCTACCGACCTCCAAATGACAAAAAAATTGTATACTTGGATAGATAATCACCTATACTTATCAGGTAACTACTTTTTCAATCTTTTTGAAAGATAAATTGGGAGAAATTTCCAAAAAATAGGTCAAAAAGTCACTTTCTTCCACTATTCTAAAGTAGGCATTGCGCTTATAGAGACACCTTGGGAGAATCATTTTTTGAAGGCCTTCCCATGGGTCATTTTCAAAAATTCAAGATGTTCTCGAAGCTAGACAGGAAATTCTAGTTGACCAATCTCTAAGATTTCAAATTTGACTTCATAAAGGCTTCCAAAATCCTCCTTCAAGATGGCACTATGCTTATGCCTAAGTGCCCACTTATACCTAAATGCATTGCACTTTTGCCTATAGCGGTCTTTCTCGGCTTATTTTTGGAAAATATTGGTTTTATGATGTAATTTCGATATTTTAAAGTCTTATGATTTAATAATAAAATAAATTAGCATGATAGGTTGTTTTTGTGCTTAATTAGGCCTCATAATGAAGCAAAACTCAAATCAAAGTCTAAGAGAAGAGTTTGTTTTTGACCTTCTCACTCTCTCATGTTGGTTGAGATATTCTTGGGAAATATTCAACCACTTAGGGATTCAACCCTAAAGGTGAGGAAATGGTTTATTCTATTCTATATGTACCATTTCGCATTTAGAGAGAAGGGTTGGACTTCAGAGGAGAGGACTTATATCTTATTATTTCATACAGTTAATCAAGGAGTAGTTGCAACTATTTTTTAGGAATACTTGTGTAGTGAATTTGTAGTGCTATTTTCCTTCTATATCACTTTCTTATGAATGAATTCATTTCTCTTAACATGTTTTCCTTTCCTCGATGATTTTCCTTACAGATATATAAGCAGAATTCTTTAGATTCAAAGCTCTATTTATGTGGAAAATCATGTTTGTGTATTTCTTCTTCTAATATTAATGAATTCATGGCACACATGCTCATATGACCTTCTAAGAATTTCAGACCCTACACTACATTGACCAAACTCTCATATCCATCACAAGACACTACTATCTTGCTCCTCTTTATGTCTGTTGTTGCAACCCTTTGAGAACTTAACCTAATTTATTTTCTTCATCTTTGGTCCAGCAACCTGAAACCCTAAATTTTCAAAATCTCAAACCTAAACTATTACATCTAGCCTAAAATCCATTTCTCTTCTAGCCATTGACTAAGAAATCCTTATGGATACCCATCTCTGGTTTAGTAGGGCTAGTTGTTGAACTGCAAGTGGTTTGAAGTTACCTCTTTCGATCTCCCCCTTAGCCTGGGACATTGTAGGGGCTAACATGTTGGAAGAGAACACTAGAGAAGGCACAAGAACCCTTGATGTTGGATTGTGCTTGGACGATGCCAATTTTCAAGATAGTGATGAAAAGGAAAAAAAGTGAGGGCGGAGACATTAATGATTAGGAATCTACATATATGTTTTATTATGTAGAAAAAAACCAACAAGTGGATATAATGGAAGAGGGCTATGAGAAAATAATCAAGCTCAAGGAGATCTAAATGGCCCCAGATCACGCCAAGGCACCTCCCAATCATGTTTCTAGTTGCGTAGTTGTTGTTGTGTGTGGCTAATTCAGTGCATGGAGCATATTAAAGTGAGTTTGTAGTCATGTTGACACCAATCTATTAGGCATGGATATTTTGTATTTGATGATGGTGGATCACATTAAGAGAAAAGAGTCCACATGGAGAAAAGAGTGCTCATGGACATCCTAGAATGAGATGTAATGCATGATATGTTACTATGATCGATGCAAGGGGTCACACTCATGTGTTGTGTTCTGTGGATATGAATTAAATTGCAAGGTGATGTGTGTCGGGAAAGTGAGAGTGAGGTAGCGGTGTGTAAGTGCATGGAATAAAATCATGGGCAGGTTGTATGAATGTATTTAACTCAGAGTGGGTAAGGAGAACATTAGGTTTGGAGTGTATCAAAGTTGAGAGGAAGATCATAAAAAGATAAAAAAAATGGATTTAAAAAACTATTATCGTAATGGATTTCAAAATTTATTTTATGTAAATAGGAATTCATACCTTGCGTAATTTTCGGTAAAAGTATGGATTATAACTAGGTAATAGGAGGAATGTGAGGTTAACAGAGACCCCTGGTATAAACTTTGAGGAGGGTAAGGGCCAGAGTTAGCCAAGTTGACTTGCTTAGCAGGTGTATTTAGTCAAGGAGACCCCAAGTCAATGTTTAAGGGTGGAATGTTAGATAAACTTGACTTCGGGATAGAGTCAAAGTTGACCAGGTTAAATAGTTTTGTCTTTGGGCATGTGGTATAGCTTAGCCATGGTATTTTTCTCATGGGATTGCATGTAATAGAGATGTTAAAAAGGCTGGGAGGACTTAATTATAATGAGGCTATAGAGGTGACTGGTGAAGATTCACTTGGCTAGGTTGGCTAGGGTTTTGGCCAAGGTATCTTGTTGTGTAGGCAATCCTTTTTGCAAATAGAAAGGATCCCTCTAGCCTTATGGGGGGGTCTATAAACTACAAAAGATAACTACGTGCAACCTTTTCTAGTTCATACTCGAAAATACAAAGGAATATAGATCTCCTACCTCTCTCTGATGCTAATACAATTTATGTCGACCTTGACTTTTTGGCTTCCAAGCTCACGATATCCTCTTCGCTGGTGTATATGAGTTCCTACAAGAAATATCAAGTGGAGACAACAAAACTATGAAAAGCATAACATTTTCTAATACAAATTATTTAACACATCAAGGATCATTACAATAAATGGACAATAATTGGTACATTTATGAAAAGAAAACATATATTATATTATTAATAGATGTAAAAGGGAACATTACAACCAATGAAGCCTTGATGTTGGAAGCCTCCTTTAAGTGAGATTCCAAGTCCAATCCTTAGCTTCCAAACAACTTTCTCCTTTACAAATGGGTGAAACTTGGGCATAATTCAGAACTTAGGATGGCAACCAACCAACCAATAGCCAACCATGAGTGGATGGTGGGAAATTATTTTATAGGGAAGGAGAGGTAGTTGAGGATCCATGAAAAGAGGGAGGAGTTCAACATTTCAAGGGAGATATCCATGGAAGTAGGATCTAAGGCAAATAAGGGGAGATCTCGTTCCAATATTCATTCACCTAAAACCACATCGTTGTCCTCGAGATTTCTAGTAAGAGAGGCTTCTCCTCCATTTTGAGAAAAACTACCTGAAGAGTACCAACACAAATTTTCATGATAAGCGTAGCGCTAGAAGCACTAGACATGTGTAATGCTAGAGGTTACCAACATGGATTTTCCTGATAAAAGTAGCATTGGACTTGCAAAACAAGGTTTTTGACAAGCTCTTCATAATTCTTTCAAGGAAATTTTTCTTCCTTTTCTTCAAGGGTGTTCTAAACATGTTTCAAGGTGAATACATTGTTTGTGACATCTTTCATCACTGTGAAACACTTGTGGCATTGACAACACTGTTGTGTGTGGAGCATGATTGTTCAGAGGTCTTTGTTTCAGCCGGATGTATACCCCAGGAAGTTTGTACACCCCTACACGCGGAGGCGTGCAGGGGAGACTTGTCCCCCCCATAGGAGTCCAGGGGGGCCGATCCCCCGCGGCTGGGGGGTCCGAGGGCCAGCGGTCCCCCGATGGGGGCTCTGGGGTAGTGCCCCCGAAGCTAAAAACAGATGTAAATTTGCCTTGTAAAAGTATAGTAATTTCTAGTCAATCTGGACCATTCATTAGGCGAATGATCTGACGGTATAACTTATGTTTAGTTTAGGGTTTTTTGCCCTAGAAGGCAACCCCTCTCTTTGTATGAGGGAATTTTATTTGAGGCTGTGATATAGATGTGTATTCTGTGTGTGAGTGAGAAACAAAGAGGTGAGGCTGTGAGAGAAAACAGAGGATATTACAGTGGATTTGTTGTAGGTTGTGTCTCTTCATTTTGCTAGATAATAGAAAGGAAGGATTGGTTGTTTAGGGTGGATGTAGCCCAAACTGGGTGAACCACGTATATCTGTGTCTCTCTTGTTTTATCCGTTTTCTGTGTTTATATTTCTACAATATTTTATGTGTTCAATTTCTTTGTAATATATAATTTTCTAACAACTGGTATCAGAGCCGAAGGTCTATTTGTTTGATAAACTCGCAGGAAAGAAGGGTTCCTTGTTTGAGTGGGAGCAATGGCGGAAGATGGTAAGCTTAGGGTCGAGAAATTTAACAGCCAAAACTTCTCATTGTGGAAGATGTAGATGGAATATTATCTGTATCAGAAAGATCTATACCTACCACTGGGCGAAAAAGCAAAGATGCCGACGGGTATGAAAGATGAAGAATGGACCTTCTCGATAGAAAGGCACTTGGAACAATACGGTTGTGCCTTGCAGCGTCGATCGCCTTCAATATTTCGAAGGAAACAACGAAACAGGGTTTGATTAAGACGTTGGAGAAACTATATGAAAAACCCTCAGCCTCAAACAAGGTATTTCTTATGAAACGATTATTTAATATGAAGATGTCGGAAGGTGGATCTGTTGCAGATCATTTAAATGAGTTTAATACTATTACAAGTCAATTATGTTATGTAGGGGTAAACTTTGATGATGAAGTTAGAGCTCTATTATTCTTGTGCTCATTGCCAGAAATTTGGAATGGTTTAGTAATGGCCATTAGTAACTATGTGTCTGGATCTAGTTCTTTAAAGTTTGATGATGTTGTCGGTGCTATCCTTAGCGAGGAAATGTGACGGAAAAACTCCGGTGAGACATCGGGAAATGCTTTGAGTGCAAAGTCTAGGGGAAGAAAAATGGAAAGAGGAAAGAGCTCAGGATATTGCAGTAAATCAAAGAAAGGCAGATCCAAGTCCAGATCAGGGATAGTGTTCTGGAAATGTGGAAAGAAAGGACACCTAAAGAAAGACTGTAGATCTCGGAATTGAAAAGAAGGAGATTCACAGCAAGAAAACAATCATGAAGCAAATGTGACAGGTGAGGCGTTACAATATGCTTTGGTTCTTTATTTCGAAAATATTACTGATTCCTGGGTGGTAGATTCAGGGGCCTCATCCCATGCCACACCTAATAAGAAATACTTCATGACTATGTTCAAGGAGATTTTGGAAAAGTTCATTTGGGTGATGATAAACCCTGTAAAATTGTTGGAATGGGTAAGGTTCTTGTAAAACAGCAGAATGGAAACCAATGGCTACTAAAGGAGGTAAGGCATGTTCCAGATCTAAAGAAAAATATGATTTCAATAGGGCAATTAGGCGGTGAGGGTTGTGTGACAACTTTCACAGATAAAACTTGGAAGGTTACCAAAGGAGCCCTAGTAATAGCAGAAGGCGAAAAGGTTGGTACATTGCATTTATGCAATGGTATTTCTAACTCTGTTAACACTTAAACTTCCAAAGGAGCAGATGCAACATTATGGCATCATAGGCTCAGACACATGAGTGAAAAGGGGATGAAGATTCTTCACTCAAGGAATTTGTTGCTAGGTTTGAAGAATGTTGATTTGGACTTCTGTGAGAATTGCATTTATGGAAAACATAAAAGAATCAGATTTCTCAAAGTTGGGAAAGAAAAGAAGAGCGAAAAATTAGAGCTTGTGCATACAGATGTAATGGGACCTGCTCAGGTATCATCTCTAGGTGGCTCTAATTATTTTGTTACTTTTATTGATGATGAAACTAGAAAAACTTGGATTTATTGTATTAAGAATAAATATGATGTATTTGATACTTTCAAGAAATGGAAAGCTTTGGTTGAGATTGAGATAGGAAGGAAATTGAAGTGTCTTAGATCAGATAATGGAGGTGAATATTGCAGCAAAGAGTTTGATAGGTACTGTTCAGAGCATGGAATTTGTAGAGAGAAGACAGTTCCAAGAAGACCACAAGAAAATGGTGTGTTAGAAAGGATGAATAGAACAACCATGGAGCGTGCAAGGTGCATCAGATTGCATGCAGGATTTCCTTTACAGTTTTTGGAAGATGTTGTAGATACTGTTGTTTATCTAATAAATAGACGGCCTTCAAGTTCCTTGGATGGTTGTCTTCCAGAGGAAGCATGGCCATGTAAAAAGGTAAACTACTCCTTTTTAAATCCTTTTGGTTGTGAGGCCTTTGTCCATATTGATAAAGAAAATAGAAGAAAGCTTGAGGCAAAGTAAAAGAAATGTAGCTTTATTGGATATGGTGTTAATGATTTTGGTTATCGCTTATATGATTACGAAAATCACAAAATCATTAGGAGTAGAGATGTAATATTCAATGAAAAGGTCTTGTATAAGAATTAGTTGCAGGAAAAGAAATAAGAAAGATAAAACAAGGAATACGTAGTTCTTGATGAAATCACTGAAAAAGTAAAGGTGCCTGAAAAGAATAATAATTAACAACCACAACAACAACAACCAACACAATAGCAACAGGAACCCCAAACACCTGAAAGTGGTGTTATAAGATCTACGAGGATAAGTAGACCCCCTGAACGATACTCTCCTTTATTATATTATTTATTGTTGACTGATTCTAGTGAACCCAAATATTATGAAGAAGCAATGCAAGTTGAAAGAAGGAAGAAGTGGGAGGTATCCATGGAAGAAGAGATGGACTCCTTAATGCATAACCAGACTTGGGACTTAGTCAAGTTTCCTGTAGGAAAAACTACATTGAATAATAAACGGGTTTACAGGTTGAAGGAAGAAGATGGAGGAAAACAAAGGTACAAAGCTAGACTTGTGGTGAAGGGGTTTGCATAGAAGAAAGGTGTTGATTTTGATGAACTATTTTCTCCTGTTGTTAAAATGACTTCAATCAAAACTATTTTAAGTCTATTAGCAGCTAAAGATTTTCATCTTGAGCAGTTAGATGTAAAGACAACCTTTCTCCATGGGGATTTGGAGGAAGATATATATATGCAGCAGCCACAAGGTATGAATTGAAAGGGAAGGAGAAACTACTGTGCAGGTTGAAGAAGAGCTTGTATGGCTTAAAACAGGCTCCAAGGTAGTGGTATCTAAAATTTGACAAGTTTATGTTTGAGCAAGGTTATACTAGATGTCACTCTGATCATTGTGTTTATCTGAAAAGGTAAAATGATGGCAACTATATTATATTGTTATTTTATGTAGATGACATGCTTGTTGCAGGGTCTAACATGCAGGAAGTAAATGTGCTCAAAAGAAAATTGGCAAATTCATTTGTAATGAAGGATTTGGGAGCTGCCAAACAAATCCTTGGTATGAGAATAGCTAGAGACAGGAAAAATTATAAATTAACATTGTCTCAGAATGAGTACATACAAAAGGTTTGAAAAGATTTAACATGCACAATGCAAAACCAGTTAGTACACCTTTTGCTAGCCATTTAAAACTTAGTAAGGAAATGTGCCCAAATACCGAAGAAGACATGGACTATATGTCTAAAGTTCCATATGCATCAACAATTGGAAGCTTGATGTATGAAATGGTCTGCACAAGGCTTGATATTGCACATGCAGTGGGAGTTGTAAGCAGGCACATGAACAATCCAAGAAAGGAACATTGGATGGCAATGAAATGGATTCTCAAATATTTGAAAGGTACCACAAATCAAGCATTATGCTTTGGTGGTTCAAACATTTCTCTACAGGGATATGTTGATGTAGATATGGTAGGTGACAGACATAACAGGAGGAGCACTACAGGATATGTATTTACTATTGGTGGAATAGCTATCAGTTGAGTTTCAAAAATTCAAAGTGTTGTTGCACTTTCAACAACAGAAGTAGAGTATGTTGCTGCTGCAGAGGCTAGTAAAGAAATGATTTGGTTACAAAGGTTTATGGGTGAATTAGGTAAGGAGCATGATATGGGCACGTTATACAGTGATAGCCAAAATGCCATTCATCTTGCAAAGAACTCAACATTTAATTCATGTACTAAACACATACAACTCAAGTACCATTTCATATGATCATTATTAGGAGATGGAGAGTTGAAGTTGGAAAAGATACACACTAACCAGAATCCTGCAGATATGATAACAAAAGTTGTAACCAGCGAGAAACTGAGAATATGCTCAGTTTCAATTGGTCTTCAAGGATGACGATGAAGATGAGAAATAAATAGGTCCAAAGAGGAGTCATTGTCCAACAAATGAAGCAGTGATGGAGTTGCTATAATGAGTCTCCAAGTGGGAGATTGTTGGGTGTGGAGCTTGATTATCTTCCATATTCAAAGGTATTGCCATATTGGACCCCAGTTTGAAATGCGAGCAGCAACATCGCCCATAAAATATTCGCTATGGGGGGGCTCTAGGGGGGGCAGCTATGAACTTTGGGGAGCCCCCTCCGCTGGGCAGTGCCCCCAAATCTAAAAACATATGTAAAATTGCCTTGTAAAAGTATAGTAATTTCTAGTCAATCTAGGTCGTTCATTAGGTGGATGATTTGATGGTAGAACTTATGTTTAGTTTACGGTTTTTTGCCCTGGAAGGCAACCACTCTCTTCATATGAGGGCATTGTATCTGAGGCTATGTAATAGATGTGTATTATCTGAGCGAGACGCAGAGAGGTGAGACTGTGAGAGAAAACAGAAGATATTACATCAGATCTGTTGTAGGTTTTCTCTTCATTTTGACGGATAATAGAAAGGAATGACTGGCTATTCAGGGTGGACGTAGCCCAAACTGTGTGAACCACGTATATCTGTGTCTCTCTTGTTTTAAGCATTTTCTGTATTTATATTTCTGCAATATTTTATGTGTTCTATTGCTCTGTAATATATAATTTTCTAACATAGCTCCTAGAAATCAGGGAAAGAAAAGAGGTAGAAAAAAGAAAAATGAGTTATTGATGGAATTTAGAAAGCTAATGATAGATTCAGGTAAGATGAAAGATGTAACCAACTACTCCTTTACAAATATTTCATAATGAAGTTCACATCTTGGAATATTAGAGGTCTAGGTAGTAAAAGAAAACAAAGAATACTTAGCAATAGAATGAAACAAGAAGCTCCGGATATGATGTTTATCTAGGAAACTAAATGGTCCATTCAAAAAATAAAAGAAATACAAACAAATGGATCAATAAATATGAGTTTCTAGAAGTCAAAGTAGATAAAATAGCAGGAGATATAATCACTCTTTGGAACCCCCAAAAGATTGGCATAATAGATGCTGAGGCATCTAGGAATTATTTATCAGTGGTTATTCAGCCTGTAGGAGACAGGGAGACTTATATAGTTACAAATGTTTATGGCCGCCAAAGACCAAATGATAAACTCAGGTTTCTAGATTCTCTTGTGGAACTAAGAGATAGACATGTAGGAGTACCATGGATCATGGGTGGGGACTTCAACATGATCAAATAACTTTCAGAGAAAAAAGGGGGAACCAGAACATTAAGCAAAGACTCTATAGCATTTCATACTTTTATAGACAATATGAAGCTAGTTGACACTGATATGAGTAATGGCCTCTTTACATGGAACAATAAGAGAGGAGGAGAGTCTCAAGTTGCCTCAAAGTTGACAGATTCATAATCTCACCAACAAGGAAATGATTGTGAGAATTCTCCACTTTGGAGGCTTAGACCATTGGCCTGTACAACTTGAGGTTCAAGGCATTGGCACCCCCAAGAATAGAGCTTTTAGATTTGAGAATATCTAGCTCACCCACCTATATTTTATCAGCAACATTGCAAAATGGTTGACAAAAGATCTGCATTTTCAGGGTACAAGAATGTTTCTGCTACACAAAAGACTAAAACACATCAAGATTGGACTCAAAGATTGGAACAAGAATGAATTTGGCAATATTTTTGAATTGAAAAAAGTTGTTGAAGATAAAATGTAGGAACTCAATCAAGCCCTTATCACGAATGGATTTGATAGAGTCAGAAATGATCATGTCACCAAACATCATCAAGACTGGGAGAACTTATGTAAACAAGAGGAAATATTTTGGAGACAAAAATCTAGAGTTTAATGGATAAAATAAGGGGAGTGAAACACCAGATTTTTCCACATATCCACCATGGCAAACATATCTCATAATAGGATCTCTTCGATTAAGGACACTAGAGGTCATCTACTCAATACCCATGAAGATATAGAAACTATGTTAGTTCAGCACTTTTGAGGTATAGCAGAGGAGACCATTTCAACCAAAGTTCATTTTATCAGGGACTTAAGAAGGCATATACCTAGGCTAGTAACAAGAGAGGATAATTTCAATCTCAATAGGCTATTGACTGAAGAGGAGGTTAGTGAGTTCAACAAAGAAATGCAGAATGATAAAGCGCCAGGCCTTGATGGTTTCAATGTGGATTTCTTTGTAGCTTGCTGGAACATTGTTAAACAAGATATTATGAATGTAGTAGAGGACTCAAGGATGAATAGAACCATTTTGAAGGTGCTCAATACTTCCTTCGTCTCCTTGATCCCCAAACAGGACAATGCTAGATGCCAGATAGGTTTAGACCCATAGCTTTGTACAATGTGGTGTATAAGATAATATCCAACGTTATTGCCAATAGACTCAAAGCCCTTCTTCCTACTCTAGTTTCTGGGGAGCAATCAGGTTATGTGGAGGGTAGACAAATTCTCAATAACATCATTGAAGCGCATGAGGTGGTGCATTCATTTTTAAGCAATAGGAAGGTGGGAATGATTATGCCATTGGACCTAGCCAAAGCTTATGATAAGTTGAATTGGACCTATATTAGGAAGGTCCTTCTAGCCTTTGGATTTGACCATAATTGGGTAAGATGGGTTATGGCCCTAGTAACTTCTTCTAGCTTTTCAATTCTGGTTAATGGTTGTGCTTCCAAGAATTTTACTCCTTCAAGAGGCCTTAGGCAGGGAGATCCTCTCTCTCCCTTTATCTTTATCCTAATGATGGAAGGACTTGGTCGGGCTATCAAGCATGCGAAAGAAGTGGGTAACATCAAGGGTCTCCAACTCACTGAGACTAGATAGGCTTTGACCTATCAACAATTTGTTGATGACACTATGTTGCATGGTATCCCCATGGTCAAAGAAGCACTAGCTTATAAACAAATCCCGTGTGACTTTGCCATGTATAGTTATGGAGGTAAATCTCTCCAAATCTAATATTTTTTTCTTTAATACTAATATCGCTATCCAGAGGAATATCTCCAGAATTCTAGGCTTTCAAAGGGATTTCCTTCCTTCCAAACACTTGGGAGTTCCTCTAATTGATAAAACTTTTCACAAGAGCATTTGGGATCTGGTGTTTAATAAGATGTAGGATAAAATCCAGAAATGGACTATTAGATCTTTAAACTTGGCAGGCCAGTTGGTGCTCACAAAATCTGTACTTCAATCAATCCCCATCTTGATGCTTTCAGCCCTTCCAGCTCCAAAAGGAGTTTTACAACAATTTAGAACCATTCAAAGAAACATTCTTTGGGGTAAGGGGGAGGAGAGAAAGAAATGGGCCTTGGTAGCCTGGGATAATATTTCTAAACCTAAAAACCATGGAGGTCTTGGATTGGATGATCCGGAAATACTAAGAAAAGTCCTAGGGGCAAAATTATGGTGGCGTTGGGTAAAAGATCCAAAGGCTCAGTGGGCTAGTATTTGGAAGGAAAAGTATGCCAGCACTTGGAAAGATGATAATCACATAAGGATGACTAGCATCATAAAAGGCTCCTACATCTGGAATAAAGCCTAGGAGAATAGAGGCTTAGTGCAAAAAAATATCTTATGGGAAACCAAAGAGGGAGATCTTGCATTTTTTTGGGAGGATAAATGGCAACAAGAACCTACATTGTTAAGAGAGGACTGTTTGGACCTTGAGAAAGAAACTGATACCAAAGGGTTAACCCAGGTAAAAGATTTTTGGGATCAAAGGAAGGAAAATGGAGAACTTGGAAGAATATAGAATACAGGGATGATAGACCCTTGAAAGAAAAAGCTGATGCACTTCTGACAATGTTGGACCAAAGGAAAATTCTAGTTTCAGAGGGGCATGACCAAATTAGATGGGGCAACAATAATGAAGGTATCTTCAATCTTAAGGAGGCAAAGCACATAATCCTAGAGCTAGATTCCAATGTACCAGATAGGGTTTGGCAAAACCTATGGAGGCATCAAGGATGGATGAAAATAAAACTCTTCATGTGGCTGGTACATCATAAGGAAATTCTGACTTGGGAAAACATTCGGAAGAGGGGTGTTCTGGGACATTCTAGATGCCAACTTTGTGAAGCCCAAGAGGAAACAATGGAACACATTCTCAATAATTGCATTTTCACCTCCTGGTTGTGGGATACTTTTGCCATAATTTTGCAACAAACAGACATGGACAAAGGAATCATTATCAATACCCTATATAACTGGATATGAAACTTCTTTGATTATGAATTTCTTCACTCATATTGGGCTTTAACTCCAAGCTTCATAATATGGAATGTCTTGAAAGAAAGGAAGAAAAAAATATTCAAAAATGAAAAAATTCCCTCCTTACGCATTTTTGAGCAAATCTTAAGACAACTTAAGGAGATGGTAGGTATTTTAGTGCGAACTTCCCCAAAGAATCCACCTTCAGAAGCTGAAATGCAGATAGTTCTTCAGGTGGGTATGTAGGGGCTTATACCATAGGGCATGGACAGGAAGGTGATGAAAATAGACAACAAGCCAGAGTATTGGCATCCTCCCCCTCAAGGTTTTTTGAAATGCAACATTGATGGGGCCTCAAAAGGCAACCTGGGTATTGCTGGTTTTGGAGGGGTGTTAAGGGGTGAAAATGGCTGCATCCTTTTTATTTTCCATAGCCATTTGGGAAGAGCCACAAATAATATGGCAGAATTAATGGCACTTGAGAAATGTTTAGAATTCCTGAAGTAGGATAATATCTAGAATATAATAATTGAAGCGTATTCTGAGTTAACCATTAACTCGGTCAAGAGAATCTATTGTGGCACAGAGTTGGAAAAATTCTCAAGACACTGGAGGTTACTTCAGGTCTTTCAAAGGATTTAGTTTCACCTTCTGTGCTTACGAACCGTGAGTTTTACTCATGTGCTGAGGATGACAAATAAATTGGTGAACATTCTAACCAATCAAGGGGTGCTCTGTACGAAAAGCAGGGTCAAGTTGAGTTGGCAAGAGATGCCTTTGAATAGATTAAGGGAGCATTGTCTTGATTAGGCAGTTGAGGACAGAACGTTATTTTAAAACAGAGCCATAGATATGGGGTCTACTTGATTTGGATTCATTATGAAGTGTTATTTCATAAGTGATGTCACATTTGGGATGTAGGTCTCTGTCTACCTCCTCAACCCAGGTAAACACAAACCCAAAAGTCTCAGGTGGAAGATGCTCGGTAAGCGGTGTTTCTCGGATGGACGGATGGATTTTAATTTTCCTTTGGTTCATGAGCCTGAGGAGATGAGATGGTGTGAGGAGCCAGAGTCCAAGCTTTCTCAGTAGACTCAAAATCCCCGTGTTACTTCCTGTGGTATCAATACCACCCTCGAGGTGGTTTCTGATTTATCACATACCCTTCAAGTCGGGAGTGGTTTTTCGGAGTTGGGAGCGATTCCACTCACCATGCAACACGTGGCCAAGGTTGGGGAGATCATACCGCTGTCATCACATGTAATTCTCTATGCTTTTGGCTCATGCTATATGATCCTCCGTCGTTGGATCAGGCGAGGAGAGTCAACGGTCTAGGATAAGTGTGCATGTTGGTGGGTCCAGATTGTTTATTGCACGATAATTCTCCATGGTTTTAATTCATGTGATATTATCCTCTATCATTGGATCAGGTGAGGAGAATCAAAGGTTAGGAAAATCATGCAGGTTGGTGGGTCTGAGTCTTTTGACCTTTTATGAATTGTTTATTTAAGATTTGAGTTACTACGAGTTTGTTGTTTGGGTCTTTAGGACCTAGTGGGTGGATTTGTATTTTGGTGAGGCTTTTACCTAGGGCTAAAGGGTTTATCCTGCAGTTAGTTGTATTTTATGGAATTTTACCCTTTGAACATTTTGAATAGAAACCACAAAACTTGCATTAGCAAAAAAAAAATTAACTTATTATTATATAACGATACAAGTAATAATATTGTCTATGAGTTAAAATTATTAGGATATGGTATAATAAGAACAAAAAAAAAATGATTGAGGGAGGAAGGGAAGAAAGCAACTAGGAAGAGAGTGTTGGGACCCAACAACTATAGATATTCTAGAAACTATTGATCCTCTCTATTGAGATTGCTTGACCTTTTTTCAATCTCAAGTGCTCCCCTAAATTTCCAATGATGGAACTACGAAACCCTAGCAATAACACTAGCTTCCTCAATACAAACATTATAGTAGATTAATGGGTTAGAAGGGTTTCCTCAAAGCTGCCAAGAATTCTCTAACTAAAAGAGAACCAAAGGAACGGATTCTAGGTGTCCATCTTCCGTTTGTTCAGAGGACCACTGATAGGATTGCAAGAATTCTTAAGAAGCATAATGTCCCCATGACCTTTAGGCCGTTTAACACCATTCATAATTCCCTCAGATCAGTGAAGGATCCTATCGACCCTAAGGATATGAAAGGGGTATATATTATCCCTTGTTCCTGTGGGACCCTGTACATTGGTGAGACTAGTTGCTCCACTAATCAAAGGATAGTGAGCAAGCAGCTGACCTTAAGCATAGAAGAACCAAATCTTCTGCTTTAACAGAACATCCAGAAAAAACCAAACATCATGTTTGTATTGAGGAAGCTAGTGTTATTGCTAGGGTTTCACAGTTCCATCATCGAAAATTTAGGGAAGCCCTTGAGATTGAGAAAAGGCCAAGTAATGTCAATAGAGAGGATGGCTAGAAGATCAATAGTTGTTGGGTCCCAACACTCTCTTCCTAGCCACTTTCTTCCCTTCCTCACTCCCTCATTTTTTGGTTTGTTCTTATCGTACCGTATCCTAGTAATTTTAACTAATAGTTAATATTATTACTTGTATCTTTATATAATAATCAGTTAATTTAACAATTAGATATACGATTAATTATTTCTAGATATTTAAAATATTTTTATTCTTTCCTTCTCTTGACTTATTCTGATATTATTTTTAATACCTTTTCTAACTAACTATTACCTGAATAAACATTAATTTATTAGTTTTATATATATGTTTATAAATAATATTTTAAAGTAGTTAAAACCTTTAAGTAATTCTTCATCTAGTAATTTGATAAATTGTTCAAACCTCTAGGATAATTAGATAAACAATTATTTTTATTTATATATTTAAAATATGATTCTACAGTTGAATTTTATATTTTATATATTTATAACTAAACTAATACTTAATAATAATTTAAAATATTACTTTATATATATATTAAAGTATATTTAAATTATTATTAAGTTATTAGTTAGTTATAAAATATATAAAATATAAATTCAAATTTAGAATCATTTTAATATATAAATAAAATTATTGTTGATCTAATTATCCTAGAGGTTGAACAATTATCAAATTATGCACATGAATTTACATATATTTATATATTATATATATATATATATATATATATATATATATAATATATTATATATAGATAAATTCATATGTCCCTTTGACTTTTAATTTATTGATATTATAACTAACTTCCTATTTAATAAATTAAATTAACTTATTTTTATGCCCCTGGTCCTAGTCCATCTAACTGTTCCCTAGTCAAATTTAGCCATTAGTCAATACAACCATTGCCTGGTCATGAATTATAGCCGTTGGAAGTCTACTCTATGTATTTAACATGCATAGATTGATCTGTTTCTTCAACTTGTCCTGACGATGAACCACATTGGTTGGTTCGAAACACGTCGATAAATGAAATATCATGTGATTTACATCGAAAAATATCTCATAAACAAGATACATTTTCATAAACTAGAAAAGCAGGAATAATGAATCAATTGCCTATATTATGCATGAAGAAATTTGCTAAAGGGAATGAAAGCATGAGTGGTATCTTATTGAAGAAATGGAGATGGGGAAAAGATGACAATGAAATCTACCTTGCAACACTAACCAACTACTGAATTAAGGACAATAAACTCCAAAGCTAATAAAAGAACTAGACATATGCCTTTTTGGGGTTGCTGAAGGATCCCTTCCTGACATCATGGTCCCAAAGTGAGGAACTGAGGCCGAGACACCTGCTAACAACCTTGTGGTGATCCTTTTTCTCCTTGCTAACCTGCTACTTGAAATAAGCCAAAAATTGAAGCAAATTGTAACACAACCAATCTAATCTAGCCTACTTATACTGGAAATTAATCTAATAAGAAAATTAAAAATTAAGCTATGAATCTAAACTAAGAATACATGTACAATAAAGAGGAGCCTTGGCTGCTAGGGTTGGGCCCTAACCCAAGAGCTTCAACCCTCTCAGTTAACTCAGTGTTGGCTCAAAACAAAACTCATTCTTATTACCAAAACAACAAATTACATGAAAAGAATTGTCACAAGCTTGAAAATATATTAGAGTTTTACAATTAATATCTAAATCCTACTGAGGTCCTAGGCCTCTTTACTTATACATCTAAAGTCCCCAACGACTTCCTTAAAATTAGGGAGGCTCAACTCCCAAACTCGATATAAATTGGTGCTTTGTCTCTCACTTGCTCGATTGCCTTCTAGTCCTCATGAGTTGGCTGTTTTCACTTTGAGTTGATGGAGGAATACTTGAATGGAGGGGTAGTAAATGAGGAGGATTTACCTCCTATAATCCCTCTCCCTTACCCCATTCGAGTTTTTACCTTGGTCTGTGCCAAAATTCCTTAATTTTCTCCTTGAATCCTGCATTAAATGCACATTAGACCACAAAGCATAATATCCAACTCTAACTCACCTCATAAACAAAATATAATCAAAAGCATGCAATAAGTTATGAGAATGGTTGGTTTGACTAAGCTAGGAGGTGAATTAAGGCCCATATAATTACCCAATGAGGAGGATCATTAGTACGTAACCATAATATCAATAGAATTAAGGCCTACACATGATCATAATGCACCTAAGAATCCTTAACCTACATATTTTCATGCACAACATACAAACATGTATGATGACATGCTCTTGCCTCAAGATCCAATGTTGCAACTTCACTTTGATGATTTGCATCTCCTACTCTATCTCAACCAACTCATTAGCATCATAACATACCAGTAACATCATGATGACCTAATTTCATACAATGACTTCACAATGAATGTTTGGCCTACCATACATCCATAACCATAACCATGACAATTCATGCATAACAACATATAGACACTGACATGCATAACAAATGCATATAAAACCATACACTCATGACGACACATTTCACAACAACGCGATCAACCTTCACATGGCGACATCACTACACCCATGATCAACACCATGAAAGTGCAAAAAGCACATGGTCTTACCACATCAGAAAAACACATGCAACCAACATGAATGCCTGACAAAGACACAACCCATCCAATCTAAGGGGTGAACCATGATAAGATACGAGTCTGTAACACCCTGCTCCCATATCTACCCAAGTAACTAACAAACTAGGATGAACATGTGACGAGAGGCTACAAAGATATGATTCAGCCTCCTAAGTCATGTCAAGGAGGTGGAACCAAAGGAAACACACCATACAGACCTTTAACATTAACAATATCACTCCTAAAATCCATCCCAACCTTTCTACTATCCAACCCTTGAGACCTACTAAGGTTTTACACCTATTGACCTTCCAATAATCCCATTATATGGGCATGCCAGCGTCAAGAGGGCTCTAAATGGTACCAAAAGATAACATGGATGCGTCCAAGGACCTTTTCCAACAAATTCACACCAAAGTCAGTGAATTTTAAGGAACTTTTCAAGCCTAGAATTCTAGCCACTACCTAGAACTTTCTGTAACTTCCAAAATCCATTAAAAACATGATGACAAGACTAATAAATGAAAGAAAGCTCCAGGACTAGGCCTGACCATCCCCAATCGAGACTGACATTATATCAAGTATTTTGCATGAATGAAATCTACAGGTTTAAACTACATATTTAAGCATAGGGGTCTCATACTCATCTGAGAATCAGTAAGAAGATTTGATCTGTTATATCATTAGCCACATTATAATCTATTAGGTCATAGATACATTGCTCATTCATTTACCAATCAAAACATGAGGAATGTAGGTTTTAACTCGATACAAAAATTACCTACGTACACATTCTAAAAATTAGAAAATAAACAATGGCAAGAGCATAAAACATAAAACATATTTACACAAATATTATCCCCTAGATACCAAAACGAGGAGTACCAGATTTATTTTTCATTATATTCCTTTCATTGTGACAATACATATATATACATGTTGAAGCATTCATAAACCCTAATCCATTAACCCTAGATTGGAACATAACTGTAGTTTCCTTGACCGGATCTATAAAATACCATGGATAGAAAAACATCATGCCCAAAACCATGTGAGAAATCCATGCACAAAACCATAGGTAGGTCTACCCACCTAATATAGGATCCCCATAAAAAAATCAGTGCGTTGCCCCAAACCTCGTACAGGGGGGTTATTGCCTCCCTGCATAGCTCTTGATAGAGGGGAGGGGGGGGAATCACCTCCTTGTTGTCCCGTTGTTGTGCCCGTCACAACATACAAGGGGGATACCACCCCCTTGTGACCCCCCCACATATTGGTTAGTCATGGAAAGAATATAGCACACAACGAACATTCTCCCATTTCTTGGTTTCTTTCCATAGGGTGCCACATCAGAGCTTAGTCCTTGATCCATCCCTACAATGCCCATTGTTTCTCTACACCAAGAGAACTTCTCAGTGCTCACAAACTTTGTCAATGCATCTTTAGTATTCTTTAAACTGTCCACCTTTGTGAGAAACACATTTTTCTCCTCAACCATATCCCTCACAAAGTGATACTAAACATTAATGTGCTTTGTCTTTGAATGATAGGTAGGGTTCTCTGCCAAGGAAACTGAACTTTAGCTGTCATAGTATATCCTTATTGATTGTTGTACTGATCCCATACTCGAAAATAATCTCTACCACCAAACTACTTCCTTGCTTGCATGCATGGATGCCATGTATTCTACCTCTGTAGTTGAAAGTGTCACTACAAACTATCTCTAACTCATCCAACTGACTGCACCTCCATATATGTTAAACACATACCCACTTGTAGATCTTTTCTAATCTAGTCTCCAGCCTAGTCTACATAAAAAAACCCACAGATGTCCAATGCTCTATCCAATCTTGGTCTTCCTTGGTAGCACAAACCATATCACTAGTGCCACAAAAATACCTGAAAACCCGCTTCACTGTTATCCAACTCTCCTTCCCTCGTTTTGACATAATCCTACTCAATACTCCCACAACATGTGCAATGTTTGATCTAGTACCTACCATTCCCTACATCAGGTTATCAAGTAAACTTGCATATGGAACAAGAGACATGTCCTCTTCCTCTTCTTGTGTCTTGGGACACTGTTTAGCGGATAAATTTGCACCTAAGGGAATAGAAAACTTCATCGGTTGAATATCCTGCATAATAAAACTATGCAGTATTGTCTCCACATACTTCCTCCGGTTTAGCCAAAGCTTCCTGTTTTCCCGATCTCGTTTAATTTCCATGCCAAAAATATAGTTTGCATCACTAAGATCTTTCATGTCGAATTTAGAGAAAAATTGGGTCTTCAAATCATGGATAATTTCTATCATTTCCAACTAGAGACATATCACCCACATACAAGACCAGATAAATAACACAATCACCAATTAATTTAAAACACACATGGTTTTCTTCTTTGCTTCTGGTGAAGCGAAGTCCCTGTATAAATATATATAATTTCTGATACCACATCCTTGGTGTCTCTTTTAACCCAAACAAAGACTTTTTTAACTTGCATACTAGTTCTTTCTTACCCTTCATGACAAAGCCTTCAGGTTGCTTCAAGAAGATCTCTTCTTCCAGATCCCCATGAAGAAATGTTGTCTACAAATCCATTTGTTCTATCTCAAAATCAAAAGTAGCAACAATAGATAGAAGTAATCTAAAAGAAGCTACCTTGGCAATAGGAGAAAAAATATGACAAAAATGAGTTCCCCACACCTGGGAATAACCTTTTGCTACCAACTGATCTTTTTATTTATCCACCTTTCCTTCTGCATTAATATTCTTCTTAAACACCCATTTTCTTCTAATGTGTTTCCTTACAGCCCACAACTCCACCAAATCCCGAGCCTCTTTTTTGTGCAAAGATTCCATTTCATGGACTATGGCCTTCTCCAAAGTTTTCCATCCTCTAAATCTATTGCTTCCCTCATAGTTCTTGGATCATCATCAATAATATATAAAGAAAAAATTGAACATAAATTATATGGACTATACCTTTCTCATTTTCATCTTTCTCGAATTGATCTTCTCACAACTGGAGTTTGTGGCTCTTCATCTTTTGATTCTTCTTATGTTGTAGAGTTTGATTCTTTCTCCTTCAGCTCAAACTTTATCTTCTCAGGTTCCTTAGGTAGGAATTCATGTTTAATAAAACATTTCACCTCTCTAAACACCACATATTGATTGTACACAACTTTCCTTCTTTCTTGGTTCCAAAGCTTATATCCTTTTAAACCATCCTTATACCCAATAAAGATGCACCTTTCAAATTTACTATCCATCTTTTTTCTTTTCTCCTTTGGAACATGTACATATGCATCACATCCAAATACCCTAAAATGTGAAAGAGAAGGTTTCTTAAAAGTACATACCTCTTGTGGAGTCTTATCCTTCAACGCTGATGAAGGTGATCTGTCGACCAGGTAACATGCAGTGTCCACTACCTCTGCACATAATTCTTGTCCTAACTCGACACCACTAAGCATGCTTCTTGCCTTTTCCATCAATGTCTTGTTCATTGTTTCTACAACTCCATTATGATGAGGTGTGTATGGAGTAGTCTTTTGTCATGTTATACCACACTTCTTACAAAACTCTTCAAATACCTTCTTGCAAAACTATTCACCTTTAGCTATTCTCAACACCTTTATCTTGTTCTCTGCCTAGTTTTCCATCAAAGCCTTAAATTCTGTGAACCTGTCAAAGGCCTCAAATTTCTTCCTGAGTAGATATATCCATGTATTCCTTGAGAAGTCATCTATAAATGATACATAGTACATAGACTTACCCAGTGATGGATCTGAGACAGGTCCAAACACATCACTGTGTAGAAGCTCTAATGTTTGTTTCACCCTCTTAGCACCAGATCGGAAACTCACGCAACTTTACTTCCCATATACACAATTTTCACAAAAATCAAAATCGAGAGAGTGATTAGACATACCTTCTATCATACCGTTACCATGAAGTATTTGCCTTCTCTCTAATATGTCAAAAACTGTGATGCCATAACATGGTCATTTCTCTAGAGACCACTATATTTTCTGTTCCACTTTCAGGAACCACATAACTATTCCACCCATCAATAACAGTGGTATGATGAAGCTTGTACAAAGTTCCAATTTAAACTTCCGACATAAATACAAGTGCTCCTTGAACCATCTTGCAGGTATCTTTCTTGAACACTATTTTTATACCTTCATCATCCAACTTTCTTATAGCAATCAAATTTTTGGTGGATGTAGGAATATACAGAACACTCAGAAATGTCATAATCCTTCCAGCTTGGAACTTCAACTTGACTTTTCCACAACCAACAATTCTAGTCTTCTTATCATCCCCTAAGAAAAAATCATCACCATCATATTTATCATACTCATAGAACCACTCTATATGGGGAGTAAAGTGAAAGGATGCACTTGAGTCAATCAACCATGCCTCATGATCTACATGTGTATTTGAAGAAGAAGCCAAGTACACGTCCCCACCTTCATTTGAGGTGGTTTTTGTCTCTGCAGAAGGAGCATCATCAGATCCCTTTCCTTTATCAAGAGCTTTAGATTTACAGTCCCTTTTGAAGTTCCCTTCCTTTCAACATTTCCAGCACACCTTTATATGTTTTCCTAGAGATTTAGATCTCCCTCTAAATTTAGATGTCCCACTCAAGGACTTATTTTTGGTTTTTCTCTGGGACCATACTCATACAGACAAGGCATCACCATTCTAGGCCTGCATATTTTTCTGTCTCATCTCCTCTAATATTGAAGATGAGACTATTTCATCAAACTTCAATGCAGTTAAATTGTTACCTATTACAATAACCAAACTATCCCAAAAATCTGCTAGAGAACACAGCAAATAGATATACTTGTTTCCATCTTAAATTTTAATATCAATAGATAATAATTGGCTTACCAAAATATTAATGGCCTTCAAATGCTTTGTCACTAAGTATTCATCTTTCATCCCCAAGTTATACAACATTTTTCAAGAAAAAGTTTATCCACCAGAGACATAGATTGGTACAAAGTCCCTAACTTGTCCCACAACACCTTCGCCGAAGCTTCCCATCATATATTTAGTAATACTAAATTTGAGACACACAATCATATTGTGCTATTTTCCTTCGGATCTAACTTTTCCTAGCCTTCAACTGACATTGTTGTTGGTTTAGTACCTGGATCTATAGTGATCCACTGATCTTTATCCACCTGTAGATCCTCCATCTTGAGTTTCCACAACTCAAAACTATGCCTATTAAATTTCTCGATCTCTATCTTTACATTACTTCCCATCTTCTTTCACCATAAGAATCAATCCCGCAAATCTCCCACTGAATACGGTCTACCACAGGCTCAACCAAAATCCCTCAGAAACAAAGGCGTCCCCTTGAAGATGAAACAACTTTGAGACCAAATGTAGGTTTTAACCCCATACAAAAATTACTTGCATATGAATTCTAGAAAACATAAAATAAACAATGGCGAGAGCATAAAACATAAAAAATAATACATAGATATTTCCCTTCGATCCCAAAACTGGAACTACCAGATTGTTTTTTCATTATATTCTTTTCAATATTACAATACATATATATACATGCCAAAGCGTCCATAAACCTCAATACATTAACCCTCGGTTAGGACATAAGGGTAGTTCCCTTGATCAGTTCTACAAAATACCATGGAGAGAAAACCATCATGCCCAAAACCATGTGTGAAATCCATGCACAAAAGCACAGGTAGGTCTTCCAAGTTGCCCCCATGTGACCCCCCTACTACGCCCCATGTAATGTACAGGGGAAGCTACCCCCCTCATGCATGTGGTAGTCGTGGAAAGAATATAACACACACCCAACAAGGAAATCCATAAATCATCATTGTCATAATACATGCTTAAAATCAACATAATAGGAACATAAATATAAAGGATACACAAGCCATATAAGCCACATATAAAACAATAGACTACTCATGATATAACAAGGAGAAATAACCTCATATTAATGATGTAAAAGCCAACCAGGTATGGGAATACCACATTCCACCCAATCATAGAATGGTTAAGATATATCTCTCTTCATCCATTCACCCTTGCGCCATATTCTAAGCATGAATGTGGGATCTCATAGAACACATCAATCCAAAAAAATCTAGGGCTTCCAGAGGCTAACCACCATAACCCATAAAATAGTGATTCCACCTCATGGTCATACATTGCAAAACCATCATCATATTGGTATTTACCCAAGCCTTCCATGGCTCCAGAGCATTTGCTCCACCCAAGGTTGCCTGGATGAGTAACTCAGCCCACATCTTCCATCGAGCTTCCAGAGCATTTGTCTAACTAGGGCTTCCAAGACTATTAACTCAACCCACCAAGGGCTTTTAGAGCATTTTTCCAACTAACATTTCCAGGGTTGGTAACTCAACCCAAGATGTTACAAGGCTTCCAGAGCATTTGTCCAACCTAGGGCTTCCAAGAAATAATAACTCAACCCAAACTAAAGGAAACATGACAACCAACCAAAAAAACAAAGAAATGAACCCAAAACACCATGGTTATCTGGGAAATGGAAAGACTAGGAAAATCCACTATCAATATAGGAAATCCTCTAGGCCAATGACAGATCATAACCAAGAAACCACATGCAAGTGGAATGCATGCCAAAACTAGTGAGGAAAAAATACATGCAACTCAGTTCCTACAAGTAAAACCCATTGTAGCTACTGATACTGATGCCCTCTTGTGCTTATTTCTTTTTCCTTTTCCTTCTTGGTCCAAAAATTGAAGTATTCCACAGTATCCAAGTGTGCACCAAGAAAACTCTAAATTTCCAAGGTTATGAGAGACAATAGAAGGGAGTTCTGCCAAAACTAAGCTGACGAAGCTTACATTGCCCAAGCCTACCCATGAATTCGCAGAAGCGTTTTTAACAATGAGGTCTCTATTTTCTTCATTTTCCATTATTTTACTTCGTTTTCCTCCTCACATGCAACCTAGCACATTTCGCCTAACTTTTCTCCTAATTTCTATTAATTTCATAAATAAAGTGTCAATAAATGCCTCACGCCTTTCCAAAGTCTTTGCCATTTAATTTTCAAATTTCCTTGGCCCTAAAAAATTTAATCAACACCCACTAGGATGTTTTCCCCACTATTCATATTGGAAAATATGTCCCATGATGGTGGTCTTATATATTTCACATGGATTTTTAACCAAGGTTGTTACACAGTCCTTATGAAAATTAAAAGACTAAATGTTTTCTAATTGTTGAATTACAAAAGTGATATCTTATCATGAAATTGAAAATAAGTAAAATAATTATTCGATGACTTGGGACTCTTGTGAAACGATAGGCTCGCTTGATGAAACTCCCAGTTCCACAACTTGAACCTTTACTGGGGAAATTGAACTCTGACACTTATTCCACATCGCCAAGTCATGAAATGGACATTGCACCATCTTATTGTAGACTATTCTTAACTTGGTTACCTTGGCCCATGTTCGATTCTCAGTGAACAAAATTTTGATTAACCATAACAACTGAAAATCCCTTTGCAAGTAATTTACATTAGTTTCTCCTTTTAAAATTGTTGTTCTATCATGAGAAGCATTGATGTTACTTTTTGCCTCCACTAGCAATGTTTGATATTGTTCCCAAGGAAGGAGCTTTCCTTGTTGATCCCAACATCAGGGTAACCCTGCTTCGACTCTTTTATCAAAACTAGAGTTAAAAGCTTCCACCGATTCTCTGACCTCCAATAGCCATTTATGTACATGCTTCATGTACATGTTTTTCTACACCATCTTACTTATCTTTGATACCATAAATGTTTTGTCTACAATGTGCAGTACCCTTGATTCCAGGGAAGATTTTCCATTTAGATATTTAATGATATTTTTAGCCAGTAGTGAACATTCCTATGATTGAGCTTTATTGGTATAAGTAATGGATTCAATGGTTCTAATCATTACTTTCTCTTCATCCATTACCACCATATGACCCGAGACTGCTTTGATTTGTTGAATAATATCATTCTATATGATCTCTCTTGCCTGAATAAGAGACATATTCCCCTTTAGCTTTCCTTTCAACTATTTGGTTTCATAACATGTAGATTGGTACTGATTGTGATGTTGAGTTCCATTCTCCCTGGTCATGTTTAATTATCTCTCGTTATAATTCAATTTATCCTTCATATCATCTAGATTATTTTGTATTTTCTTCAACTCATCCTCTGAATTCTTCATCTCTATCATGACTCTGGTAAGTTTTCTAGTTGGGTCCTCTTAGTCTGACTACACCAAAATTGTGCAGATATGTCTGTCTATTTTTGTTGTAAATTTGTATTTGGTTCCTTGAAAGATTCTACCTCTTTATTCATTTACACAAGCACATGAGCTAAGATTTCTTTTTCTTTCTCAGCTTGGGCCAATTCTGGGGCTTAAACATTATTTGTGGCAAGAAACTTCAATTTACTCCTCAAGGACTGGATCTCAAACTCTACACTTTGGATCAAATAATGAAAAATTTCCTCATCCTTTGGATTCACCCTAGGGCCTGACTATCAAATTGCTAAACTCTTCATTTTGAGTATGAAGAGCTCGAGAATTATCCCTCTACAAATTCAATTGATTTATCACTTTTCCCAATAAAGCCTCTTTTTTTCTTTCTTCTAGTGATATTTTGTTGAGATCATTATATATCAACTCTCCTGTCTCACTATGAAAATTTATCTTGTCTGTAAATGAAATATCTTTTGTGTTCACCGATAAAATCAATATTCTAAAATGTGCTATAGAAGAAATTGACTGGGAAACAATATGAGTAAAGGAAAATCTTAATTAGTTCCTTTCCAAATCCATTGCTAAAAAAAATCTAGTTTGATAACCAAAAATGAAAGGAGCTTCCAATTGGTTGATCGCATTGGCCTTTATCTTCTTGTTTCTATCTTCAATCTTCTCATTAGTACCATTTAAAACATTTAAGGAGACTTTCTCTTCTTCATCTGGAACTGGAGATGATGGTCTACACGTCATTCCTCCGAGATGCAAATAAAAACTGACCTTGCTTGAAGGTCTTTCTAGAAATTTTCAAAAATCTATCTCACATTAGTTTGTTTTTTCTCTATTACTATCTTAAAAACTTTCTCCCTAAATATAAATAACATCAACAAAACTTCTTTTCAATCCCTTTTTGGTGGGGAGAGAAGTTTCTACTTCCATGTTATCTCGTGTTTCCACTAATCCGCAATTCTTTAAAAATTTGGTTCATAGATATAAGGAACATAGGATATGTCCAACGTCTTCCTTCAAATGACTTGGTGTGAATCATAGTGTCATTTTCCCCTTGTTGAAAATTCATTGCTTGTTGTATCTTCTTAGCCTCCTTTACTGCTTGTCTATTGTTCATAATAAATGGACCAATAATCCTTGGTAACTTGAACAAAAATCCTTTCCTAGTTAGGACAATGTATCTGATCCACATTCAAGCTTTGTCTGATCAATTCTAAAGAAAATATCCCGATATGAACAAAAGAAGAAAGCCTATATAGTGGGATTTATGCTCCATGCAATTTTATTTCTACATATCCCTTAAAGAAGAATTGGTCTCCAACTTTCCAATATTTGCACATTTACAAAAGAGACTAAGCCTTTGGTAAAATTCTTGGAGGGGTTGAATCATTGATAACACTATAAATAATTGACATGAAAGATACAATGTAATGAGAAAATCCTTCATTGTTCTGAATTTTCTTGAATAGATTGGTCCCATTAACCATTGTTTCCTTCTATTTATTTATATCTATAGTATTCAATCTTAGGTCCATAAATTGGTCAACATGAACATATAAGAAGAGGTACACCAACAAGGAAGGAAACTTAAAATACCCCTAGATAATAAAATTGAGGAGCTGTGAGTTGATGGAATGCTCCCAGAAGGTAGGAATGTTAGTACAACATTAGGTTGCATCATAAAATGAAACAACCCTAAAGCTTGACAGTCAAGTACCGGGGTTTCATATTTTCCCAAAGTTCTTATAATTATTTGTAAAATAGGTTTAAAACTCTAATAAAAACAAACTATGGGAAACTCTGTTGATTCTAGAGGAATAATTCCATTTGGAGGCAAGATGAGGTCGTGCAATTTCTTTCTATCCTCAGATGACAAATTTTGGTAAATGGACAGAAGGATTTCATCAGAAAAAATGGTTTAATTGTCTGATTGGGGAAAACCCACGGGATGCTGAATTAACAATGAAGAGACTTCTACAATATTTTCTCGTAGCGAATTCATCTATCATCTCTGTGGCTATAAGGATGAAGTCAACGAGTTAATAAATTATGGGAAAAATATGTTTTTGGGATAATGGCAGAGACTAAACCCAACTTAACCATTCTTAGGGACATCTTTGACTCAACTTGATTGGTAAGGGTATTCTGACCGATTTCCATTAAGTTAATTTGAAAAATTGGGTCAAAAATATCATGGCCATGTCCATGAGAGTATCTCAGTGGAAGAACCAAATAAGGTGGCTTATTAGCCATTTTGAGATTTTCACTTGAAAAAACACAGAGGAAATTGATGACGTAGTGATGCAGGAGCATTCAGCCCAAGGGAAATCATTGTAAATAGTAGATATAGGGGGTCATGCAATTTTAAAACTTAGTTTCCTAAGCTCCAAGTCAGTTTAATATTTAAGCTTTTAAGTGTGATTTAGTTAGATATTCTCAAAATAAATAAATGAGAATATAGAAACTAGGAGAGCTTTTAGGCATAAAAGGAATGGATGTGGATCATTAAGTGATAAGGAAAGTTTTCTATTTTAGAACAGGGAAAAAGATGGGAAAAAGCCTCAAGACGCTTTTGCCATATGTATGCATTGCATGTAGAGTTAGAGCTTTTAGTTGAGTGATTTTAGGATTTTTAGATCATGCTAAGTTTTATAAATTATGTAGCCTCAAAGGCATTGAAAATCAAAGAGAAGGAGTGAGAATGAAGAATGAGAGGCCATGAATAGGCTATGAATTCTCTTGTAAATATTTTATTTCCTAATTAATTATTCTCATATTTTTGTGTGCATATCCATCTGATTGATACACACTTCTCATCAGATTGCTTAACTTGAATTCTGATCAGGTTGAATTATGTTTGAAATAAATTGTGAGCATTGGCATAAGTGCGAATCCCTTTAAATTTCTGAGTTATAAAGTTACACTATATGTTGGGAAAAAAAAATTCTGCAGTAAATGTTAGAATATGAATTTGCCAGGAATGTGAAATTATAATCTTCCGCAAATGTGTTGAAAATTGCCATGTGTTGAAGTGGAATTGGGCAATCATTTGAGGTGCATGCTTTTATAGGCATGAGTGAAGAAATATCCTGGTTGATGCAGGCTAGCCCTGCATCAAGTGGTATCAGAGCTAGAATGCTCAGCTGAAGATATTTGCTTTTTTTTCTGAATGAGAACATAAGTTTTTTTTTTTTTTTTTTTTTTTTTTTTTTTTTCTGAATGACAAATGATTTTTAAATTAATATGCAAGCATACACAAATGCAGTGAAGAAGATTGCAGAAGTGCAGAGAAGACAAGATCATGCAAGATCTTAAGAGGTGAGATTATTTTTCTGATTTGAAATTTGTAAATGAAGTTTATGGTTGCAGAGAAGGTGGCAGTGAACCTAGCATTCAGCTGAAGGCTGTATAGGGAGGACAACTGTAGTGGGTGAGTTGAAGAGGTAGCCTAGAGAGAGCATAGGAGTGCTCAAGAGGTTCCAGAGGCAGTGAACCAAGTACTTACCAAAAGACCAGATCCGGAGGGAAGGATTGGTAAGGTAAGTTGTAGCAAGAGAGATTTCTATTGCAGAGGCTAGTACAACTCATGGTGAGTGAGAAACTCACGAGGAAGCAATGTGCCAGAGGCAGAGGGGTTTTTTCTAGAGGAAGAAGAGGTTTAGAGAAATGCCACAGAGATGAGATGACTGCAGAGGTTCGAGAAAGAAAGATTGCAGAAATAAAGGCACAGTTGCAGGTACTGGAAGAATGGCTGCAAGAGCAGAGAAATGAGAAAGGAAAATGGATCTTTCCACTAAAGGGAAAGAAAGTGATTTGGCGACAATTGCAGAGGAGTTTGAGGCAAATTCTGATTGCCTTGTTGAAAAAGGGACTTAGAGTTCTTGCGCCAGAGTTGGAGTTTGAAAATACCACATGCAGATCTAATGAAAGGAAAATGCCGAAGGAAGCAGTCAAGAATAAAAAGTCTTGCAGTTTTAAAACTGATGAGTTGTGTGTGTTTGCAGATGCAGAGGAGGTTTCCATTGATGAAACAGAGGAGGAGATTATTGATGATTTCTTAAATTATTGGGTAGATCCAAATCAGCTGGATAATGTGAACTCTTGTGTTTGTATAGCTGACAATTGTGATGTGATTACAGGTGTTGAGGAGGATGTGCCATCTTGTGAAACTGTTACAGCACAAGAGGAAGTTCTTGTGGATGTTGAAGAATAGAATCAGTCTGAAGCACACATAAGGGAAATAACAGTTGATATTGTTGAACATTTTGTGGAAACTGAAAGTTTATGTATGAATGCAGGTGATGATGATATGCTTCAGCGATGTTACAAAGAAATTGCATTGTTGGAATACTGGTTGGAGAATCCAGAGTATGACAGGGAGATTGCAGAAGAAAGAGTTTAGTGCAGTGAAAAAAAAGAAAAAGACATCATGGAAGCAGATGATATGAGAGAAAGAATGATTGATAGTTCTTCAGAGGATTCTTTTGAAAGTTTTGATTAACATACTGATGTGCTGATAGTGGAGGAGGATTCAGAACAGTGTATTGAAATGCTGGCTAAGGAATATAAGGCACTGAAGCCTTATATTTTTTATTCTAACAATTGTTTTGTGAGTACAGGTTTTATTGAAGATACTAGAGAAAATATGTTAGACAGAGAAACTGAACTAATGAGGCGGATGATGGTGAAATAATCCAGGAAGAGACCAGCATCAGTGAAACAAAAGAGAAGAAGCAAAAGGAAGACAACAGAAGATTGCGAGAGCATAGCCAGTAGAGCGATGCAGCATAAGATATGGAGACCTGGAGAAAAGCAGCAAGCAATAGCATATGATGACTTGTAGAACAAAGTGTGGGATCCAGGAAAACCAAGACCGGAAGACACATGATCAGGAGATCATCAATATTTTCTACCTTGGGAGTCTGATGCAGGAGCATTCAGCCCAAGGGAAATCATTGTAAATAGTAGATATAGGGGGTCATGCATTTTTAAAAATTAGTTTCCTAAGTTCCAAGTCAGTTTAATATTTAAGATTTTAAGTGTGATTTAATTAGATATTCTCAAAATAAATAAATGAGAATATAGAAACTAGGAGAGATTTTAGGCATAAAAGGAATGGATGTGGATCATTAAGTGATAAGGAAACTTTTCTATTTTAGAACAGGGAAAAAGATGGGAAAAAGCCTCAAGATGCTTTTGCCATATGTATGCATTGCATGTAGAGTTAGAGCTTTTAGTTGAGTGATTTTAGGATTAGATCAATGCTAAGTTTAATAAATTTATGAAAAGCGCCTCAAGGCATTGAAATTGGAGAGAAGGAGTGAAAGATGGAAGATGAGAGGCCATGAATAGGCCATGAATTCTCTTGTAATATTTTATTTCTTAATTATTATTCTATATTTTTGTGTGCCCATAATCCATTTGATTGAATACACATTCCATCAGATTGCTTAGCTTTGAATTCTCATCAGATTGAATTCCTTTGAAAATAAATTGTGAGCATTGGCATAAGTGCGAATCCCTTTAAATTTGTGAGTTATAAAGTTACACTATATGTTGGGAAAAAAAATATTCTGCAGTAAATGGTAGAATATGAATTTGCCAGGAATGTGAAATTATAAGCTTCTGCACATGTGTTGAAAATTTCCGTGTGTTAAAGTGGAATTGGGCAATTATTTGAGGTGCATGCTTTTATATGCATGAGTGAAGAAAGATCTTGGTTATTGCAGGTCTACCCTGCATCACGTAGATGAAATTTTCCATGGGAGCGGAAGATGAAGTGACATTGGTAGCTACAATAATAACAAAATGGTGGAAGAATTACAATTACTACAGTGGATACAAATGAGTACAGAATGGTGATGTGGCGACCAACATGGCAAGTGATGTGGAAAGAGGGTGGGTGAGGTGAAGTGAGAAGGGATGACTCATGGAGGTGCTGATGTGGAAACATGATCACCTAATCCCAATCACTTGTCATAGCGTCATTGTTCGGTGGAAACCACTTGCCATCACGAGGGGCACCTTAGGTGGTAATTCGTTACATCAAGATATGTGATCAGGTTTGATCACAGTCGTCGATCACCCCAACAATTATTTTTCCAAAAATACTCTCGTGGGCACCCTATAAAGTAAGTCTCAAGCATGTTGTGATGCGAAACTCATATCTATTCAACGATAACACACAATGAAAATCATGCATCCTTTAACTGTTTCTTTGTTTTGGCATATATTATACTTGACCCACTTTAAAACACTTATTTTACTATAGCTAAGTTTTGGGCCTGCAATGTAGTCTTAGAGCCAAAGATCAAAATTTTCAAAACATATGTACACAGAGTCTCTTTATCAATATTTTTATCCTTTTTCTCCTTTTCTTTGGTTTTCTTTTCATATATATATGAATTTTTTAATAAAAAATGAAACACAATAACTGGCATACTGAAATGCTACTGGGGGAGAGTCCTCATAGATAAGGCTAAATGTCAGACACAAATGGAGAACCTCAGTAGCTAGATTAGGGGAACAACCTGGTAAAATGAAAAGCTATGTGGCATATGCTCATCCCAAGAGTGTAATTGTTTGCCATGCAACAATGTTTTCTTTGTAGATCTATCTACTTTTTTATCTTATCAGCTCTTCAAATCATGAGTAATATCAACATTTTTAAAATTTTGTGTTTATGCTACTCGTCTAATTTTCTTTGGGGCAGACTAGAGGAAACAATCATTACTAAATTCATATGAACAATATGAACTTTTTTTAAGTTTTGTGTTTATGTTACTCATCCAATTTTCTAAGTGGCAAACCAGAGGAAATAATCATTACCAAATTCATATTTTTCGCAGTAATATACGTTCTTTGATTTAAAGAAAAACAACAAAATAACTATGGACTAAATTCACATTTTATAGTATATGTAGCACTTTAGCATTCATCTATATAGTAATATTTAAACCTTCTCCAATTTTTTACCATTAAAGATGTTATTATAATTATTTTTAAGTTCTAGAGTAGGTTTATATATATATATATATATGATTTTAATTTTTTTTAATTAAAAAGTCAATTCTTAATGCATAATATTTACTATTACTAATCAAATATTTAAATAATTAAGTTTTATAGTACGATGTTGTGGTGGTTTTTTTTCTTAAATTTGTTCTAACTTTTCACAATATTTTCAAGAGGCCTAATTCAATTTATGCATTTAAAAATGGACTTTGAATAACATAATAATACAGACAAATTAAAAATTATTTATTTCAAGAGACCTAATTCAATTTAGGCATTTAAAATGGGATTTTAAATAACATAATAACACAGATAAACCAAAAATTATTTAGCCTTATTTTCACGGAAAACTCTAAAACATAGAAAGCGATACAACTCCTAAACAATAATGTAAAATAATAAATTTAAAATTTCACATAAAGAAACATTTTTTATTGGGTCAAATTACATTAAAAATAAAATTACTTAATAATTATAATTATTAATTAAAACACTTAGACTTGTCAAAAGTGGTTGTATCATGGGTGTTTAGGGGAGTTATTATCCTCCCCACTCAGTGCCATCAATATTGGGATGCTTCTTCTTTGGGAGCTATTGTCTACATGAAAGACAACGAGTTCACCTAGACACAAGCGAGTTTTCCATGAATATCAATCTTTACTAATTCTAGATCTATAAGTGCAAAGAGGGATCAAATCTATGTAGGTGCAAGCCTTGGCTCACACTTTTCTCAAAAAAAGGAGGTTTGTAGCTTCAGAGATTTGATCCCTCTCATCTCTCATGATTAGATATATCCAGAGTTAAAATGGATCTAGGATGGTTTTAAATAATTAAATTGTATAAATAAACAATAATAATATGGACATGTATGTCTATTTCAGAATGAGGTTTCCAAAATTTTAATTTAATTATCAATAATTATTAGGTAGATAGTAGAAAATTAACCTCCATAAAAATATTTTTAATGATATATAACAAAATCAAAAGATATGCGTTTTTTGTTCCATAGTTAAAATCATATATAATATATATATATATATATATATATAATATATATAGCTTTTGAATGAATTATTAATAATATTAAATTTTAAGTCGTATTTATCGTGCTTTTCTTAAATAAATATATGTAACTTATTTATTAATTATTTTATAATAATAATATATTAATAATAATTATATAAAGATATATTTAGTTAATTCCTTTATGAATTTTTTAAATTTTAACAACTGATAGATGATAGTGTTTTGATATTTAATATAGATGGATGCCAATTGACATTTCCCCCATCCCATTCATTTATGATGATCTATAATTAATTGGGTACATGAAAACTTGGAAATGATATATACCTAAAAGAAATATTATATATTTTTTATTAACTAAATAATAAGTGAAAACATTTACTTTTAAAAGAAAATAAACATACTTTTTATATTTGATGAAAGAAAAAACAATGTAAAACATATTACATAGAAGTAATTGTTTTCTATCTTAAAAGATAATATCAAACATGTTATCAATCAAAATAATTGAATAATATATATGAACACCATTACCAACTAATTATTTTAAGTAATTAAACACTCATTTTCAAATTCAATGATGCTCCAAATCATTGTATATTTTTATACTCTAAATTATGATATATTTTTATTATTTAAAAAATGATGTGGAACATGTTATATGAAGGTAGACTTTTTCTTTTATTAGAAAAATGTAAAATGTGTTATATAAATGTAGACATTTTTAACATGTTATCAAATCAAAATAATTGAATAATATATATGAACACCATTACCAACTAATTATTTTAAGTAATTAAACACTAATTTTCAAATTCTATGATGCCCCAAATCATTGTATATTTTTATACTCCAAATAATTATATATTTTCATTATTTAAAAAATGATGTGAAACATGTTATATGAAGGTAGATTTTTTCTTTTATTAGAAAAATGTAATATGTGTTGTATGAATGTAGACATTTTTAACATGTTATCAAATCAAAATAATTGAATAATATATATGAACACCATTATCATCTAATTATTTTAAGCAATTAAATACTAATTTTCAAATTCTATGATGCTTCAAATCATTATATATTTTTAAAATACAATTATCATTCCTATATTTTTATTATATTAAAAAATGATGTAGAACATGTTATTTGTGCTTTCTTTTATGTAGAAAATGTAAATTGTTATAAAGAATAAGATTTTTTCAAGGATTATAAATCTAGTTAACATTAAATGAATTCTAGAACAAAATAAGCACAAACTCAACAATTTATTGAGTATTAACTAAAATATTTCAAAACATAAAATAAATTAAATAATATATAAATTACTTTAAAATGGTATTATTATACCAAAAAACAATATATAGATTTTGTGTTTTTTTAATACCAATGTTAAACATAGTAGTTATTTTTTTAATTTTTAAAAATAATGTCAAACAAGTTAAAAACTCATATATATATAAACACGATTATGAATTAATTATTGCAAAGAAGTTAACAACTCATATATATGAATGATAAACACTATTATGAATTAGTTATTTTAAATAATTAATATATGAAGTTTCATATGGTGTCAAACTCTAAACATTGTATTTTTTAAACAAAAAATTTATCAAACTGTTTTAAGTGATTAAGTATTAAGTTTGAAATGGTATCAAACTGTAAAGTATTATATATTATTTTTTTATTAAAAAGGTGAGGTACTGTAAGATGAACTATCTAGTTACAATGTATTACTCATTATCAAAATTGTGTGTGAAACTTGTATACTGCTTAAAATAACATTAATTTTAATACCCAAAATGCCATCTATCCTAAACTCTAACATTAATTTTAATACCCAAAAGTGTAAACTTCTTTTATTTTAAAAAATATATATATAAAAAAGTATAACCTAAAACAATCCTTTACCATCATTATGAACGGGAGCAACTCTCTTCATTCTTCAACAAATTCAGTCCATATCTATCCGTTTTCGAATAGAAGAAAAGAAAAATATCGCTCTTTTAATTAATTCGGGAAAGACTTTTATGCTCTACATATTACCTACTATTAGTTGAATTATAAAATAAATTAGTTGGCATAAATTACGAGGAAAAATATCATATTTTTATAATATTTCGGGAAAGACTTTGATGCTCTGCATGTTATCAATTATATTATAAAAGAAATTATTTAACATAATAAGAAATATTGAAATATTTTTTTTCATTATACATCTTAAATTACTAAAATTAAAAAATCAAACTAATAAATATAATGCTCTTAAATCACTAAAATTTAAAAATCAAATTAATAAATATAATGCTGTCTTTTAATTTATTATTTTTGTTAATACATACACATGTCACATGTCCTCACACTTTATGAAATGCCATGAATGAATCTTTAACCTATTTCCACTATTATATTATTTTTCATGGCCAGATCATCCGTGACATTTCCCCTGACCACTTAAGACTACATAAACCAACAAGGCTGTGATGATATGGTGATCAAGGTTTTCATAAAATGATCTAATTCTATAATAAATACAGAGCATATGTACTTTCATACACTTAATTGGATAATTATTTTATAAATTTAAAGGAATATATAGATTAGAAAGGATGAAATGTTAGGCCTAAATTTTATTAAAAATAAAATTTGAAATTTGAATTTGGTATAAAATGCACCAAAGTTATCCATTTAAAACGAAATATCTTTATTCAAAAGTTTATATAATATATAATTATAGATTTGTTAATTTCTTTATTATAGGAGATGGACTTAAGTGTTTTTATATATATAATATATATATATATATATATATATATATATATATATATATATATATTATAGATTTGTTAGTTTCTTTATTATAGGAGATGGACTTAAGTGTTTTTAGATTAAAAAGTTTTTTTTGATGATTTATGTAGCATTAGATTTGAATGCATAATGCTTAAGAATATGAGTGCATTATACTCATGAAAATGAACATTTAGGTTAGATTTTTATTTTTTCCCAAGCATACTTTTTATGATTCCAAGTATTAGTGTTTTAAAAAGATTTGCAAATGATGGATCCAATGAGTCCTCACAAAATCACATCACCACCAATATCAGTAAAATGCAACCTAACTATGAATTGAGTTATGAAAGCAGACTTATAAGTCATGCATTAAGTGTAATTAACAATGGTTTAGGATGTATTTTCTTAAAATCACATAATTGTGCCAAGTGAATGAAATTGGTGTGAAAATAGATGGCTTGTGATGTATGAGGGTGGAAGCATATTAAGTATTTCAAATACATAATGGTTTCTTTTGTAAACTTGTAGAGAGAGAACCCAAATTGAAAGAAGGAACCTTATAGAGAGAAGAAATGATGGTAATGTGAGATGTGTATAGCATCTATTTACAAATGAGAAAAACATGCATGTATTTTGGAGATAATTGAGACAAGTAGTTTATGGAACCATGACTATTGTAAATAGGCCATAATGCATCTAAAATGAACATTTTTTAGCTCTAAAATGTGTGATGGAACAATATCATCCAAAGGGAGCAAGGAACTGCAACAAAGAAGGCACATTAAAATGAGAGCCTGGAAATGTAGAGAACTAAATGCATTCTAATACACACAAGTTCATAATGAGTTATGATTGAGCATGGGACAAACCATATGACCATTGGCTATTATGTACTACTATATTCTAGAGACATTCCTTATAGAAGTTAGCCTTTTATAATGGTTCTCCAATAAGTTTCAAATGAGTCATTTTGGATTTTTTCTATAACTTTTTTGTGGGAACATTTCAAACTCTAGATTTGTTTTTCTATAACCTTTTTCACATTTCAAACCTTGACATTTTGAGAAGATAGAGAAGTTGTACAAATGTATGTTTGGTAGAAAAATTATATTCTTTTTATCTATATATTTAGATATTTACTTTATTGAAGATAAGTTTTTTTCTTTTCTGAGAAGCTTTAGATAGCAAAATTTTGAGGAGATTTAGAAATCATCTTAGGGTAAGGATGATATTGATACTTAGGTATGGATAAGGATGGTCGAGAAAAATTCTAAGAATGTTTAAGAATTTGATGGGTGTATATATTGGTGTGTCATATTTACTTTGGTTAACGTGTTATACCTACTAGTTTGTGAGATAAATTAGTGTGAAAAACTTTGTAACTTTTACTAGAATAGGTAAATTAGTGCGGTAATCTTTGTAATTTTTAGTAGAAAATGTGACGAGATAAATTAGTGTGATATGATTCCTCCATTTGCAATATATACATTGAAGTTTTCATTATTGTGAAAAGCGAAATAAATTAACCTTGATAATATTTTATAATGCTGATAATATTTTATAACATTGGTAATCTTTTATAAGCCTGGTAATATCTATATGAATTCTTGACAAATAAAACTTTATGATTTATCCATTTGCATTATGTAGTTTAAAGTTTTTATTTTAGTAAAAAATAATAACTTCAACATAGAGTATTTTGTTTAGACAAATCCTTTCAGAAAAATTAAGTATTTTCATCTTGAAGCACTGAAGTGATTGATAAGTATTGAAAAGCATACTACATTGAATATCATATGAGAATTGAAAACAAAAAGAAATCCTTTGAAGAGCTAAAAATATTCCTTCAATATGCAGTTAAATCAGGAAACCTAATGGGAAAATAGACATGCAACATAATAAAAAATCCAAAAAAACCCACGCATTCCATTGATGGAATATTTAACCACTGCAGTTGCTACAATAAAATAGCTGAACACAAAGAACCAGAAATAGAATAATTTTAAGGGTATTCAATGAATTCTTTTCCCGTGAACAATCAAACAAAAGGGCCAGGTAACAATAAAGAAAGATATCATTTGAACCATGGCTAGATCTCTACCTTTGCAAAATTTAGAAGTCCTCTTGGCTCAAGAATCTGATGTCGAATAATTCTACTCCTCAATTTTCAAGGCTACAGGGCACTAAGATGAAATGGTTAAAGAAGCCAGTGGTTTGAGAGAATCTTCAACTTAAAAAATTCCAAAAAAATTCCTAAAAAGGTAAGGTATTCCCACAACACAATAAGCAAAAAAGCAAAAAACTCCAAATAGATAAAATTACCAAATTAATCCATAACAAACATCACATCTAAGAACATCACAAAAACAAGCAGACCACACACTCGACCAAGAAATCCTCCTGATGTACAAATTACCAAATTAATCCACAACAAGCATCACAACCAAAAAGATCTCATAGACAAGAAAGCCACACACACGACCAAGAAATCATTTAAGATGCACATTTTTATGACCTGTAATAGAGTCCTTCTAATGTAAATCTTCTTCCACCTCTTCTTCACCTTGAACATTCTCACCCTTTTCTTCTTAATCAATTTTTGAAGAAGAAAATTATCCAACTATATCAAGAATTTTTTTAATCTTCTCCTCGTCCTCAAATACTTGTTGATATTTTAGACTCATGTAAAGAAGACTTGCATCTAATTTCAACTTCATATCTTAATTTTGGATTTTGCAGAGTTAAAAGTGCTAGCTGCTACTGAAGGTGATTCAGCTAATATATTATTCTCTCTTGGAAAAAACTAAATATTGAATGAGGAAAAGAAATTGTTAGTTAAGTTCCAAACTTCATTCTGATAGGATCTAAGCCTTGGGTGGGTTTTTTGGCATTAAACCCTTATCTACTTCCCTACTAATTCTGAATCTCCAAACATAGATAAACAATCAATCTTCATATTCCTGGCAGCCTATAAACCAAGAATCATAGCTTCATATTTGGTGATATTATTTGTGAAATTAAATTCCAATTTGTATGAAAGAGGGATCATTTCACCCTTTGGGTAAAGAAACAAAAACCCCTACACCATTTCCCTCCTTTGAATATGCACCATCAAAAAATAATTTTCAGAGAGAATTTTGCACTGCTTCTTGCTTTTTAATTCCTGAAGTAATTTGCACCTGAGTGCCCTTAGAAATTTCATCATTTACTTCCAACATATAACATGAAAATTATTTTTCCTAGTTGTATACTCAAGAATTATTTGAGCTTCAAGATTTAGTGATTGTCTTAACAAATAAGGATTCCCAATATACCCTCCTTTCCTCTCCACCAAATATTGGGATTTTGGCATATCTGAACTCCAACTTCAAAAATCCTCCTAGCTTCATGCCCTAAGATCTCGAAAGTAGCATTCCAAATCTTTTGGGGATGTCTGCAACCACCACACCCATCCTGATGCTCCCGACTAGGATTTGCACAAGAGAGAGCACTAGATCCTTTATCAAGCCAACACACAAACCCTCTTTGAGTCAAAATAATATAAATATTTATATGGTTTAGTGATTTGTAAATTAAGTGGCTTCATAACAGAAAGGAGCATCAAATTATAAGAGGCCCTTGAATCAAGCGTGCAATTGTGGAACATAAGATCATGAATTAAGAGGGTGATATAAAAAGGAGGTCTGGTTGAGTCCTATTCCTCCACATGAGGACCGAACATCACCACTGACCTTTCTTCTTGCATATTCACTATATATGGGGTAACATAAAATTGAGATAAATTAATGAGATTTGTAATACGCTTCCTATGAGAAATTTGTTTTGCTAGCTCAACTAAAGGTTTTGGAACCTCCACTTTCTATATTTCCTTCTCAAAAATGAAAGAGTGCAATTTATTTCTGCTTATTCTTGCTCTTCTTCTACTGTTATATCCTTTTGAGACTTTTGTTGACCTTGTGCAGTTTCATTTGTTTGTCTTTCTTGATTGATTTTGACTTGCTAGCTTTTGTAGGACTCCCCTTGTTGGACTCGAATAGTCTGAGCTAGTTGTTTTCCTGTATCATGAAACTTTTTAATAATGTTTTTGGAGCCGCCATTCACTCTCGGCCTAAGCTCGATATCTCTTTCTTGATGTTAGATCATATTTCCTGTGCAATTCAACTTGCATCATAACTACAAAATTCCTACAATAATTATCAATTTCTTCCTCATTTAGAGTGATCTAAGGACCTATGGAAACATTTTTCTCACACACTTTTCCTCCTTCCTCCTCCAATAAGGTGGAATATTGGTTTTCCTTAAACTTCAAAGTCTCTTCTAGTGCTTCCTCTAATTCATCTTGAAGGTATAACGGAGGTTTCACCTAATGTTGATGATTGTTCCTCTCCCTCTATAAAATTTATAGAGGAGGTATTCATAACTAAGGATTGAAATTCCTATTTGGTGCTTGTTTAATCTTCCTTAGTAGATTTTTATTCTCCAACTCCATTTTCACCAACTGGTTTGATAAATTCTTGATAACCTTAGTCATTTCATCCAAATTTTGCTCCTATGAATCTTTTCGCTGAAATGAAAATCCGACCTCTTCTTTTCCTTTTTTATTATCAGCAAGGTCAATTTTTTATTTCAGTTTTTTAGTGGTAGACAAATTAGCCTCAATATCCAAGGAATATATTTGACTCTAGTCGAGAGTGTAGACCTTCCTTCCCTTAAGGTAAAGTCAAAACCTAATTCAAAATCTCTTGCAAAAATAACCTTAGTTGTTGTAGGAGGAGGCTTAAATTTTACTGGAAGACTCTTATAAAGTTTGTTAAACCTCTTAATGAATGATGCAACTTCTAAATTTGGTTTGCCTTTAATGGCCTTAAATTCTATTAGGAAATAGCCATGATCATTTTTCTCTCCCCATTTCTGTATAAAAACATTCTCTAGCTCTTCCAAGGTATTGATTGAGTTTGCTCAAAGAGTTTTGAACCATTTTATAGCCTCTCCATCGAGAGATTGTATAAACAATATCATCACAACATCAATATATTTAACATTTATAGTCTCTGCAAAAGCACAAAAAGTGGCCATGTGATTTTCTACTATATTTTTATACTCTGTTCTGAATCTAGGAAATAACTTTAGATAATCTTGAGGCAATGCATTCATCTATTGAGGTAAATTCCAAAAGAGTGTATCCATTGAGTAGAAAACATAAAATCACCCTATTTTGATTTTTAAGAGGGAGAATATTCCATATTTTAGATGCAAATGAGTTGGAGGGACTACAAATATTAGAACAGGTTGAGAAATTGCAGCAATGGTCTAATATGATAGAAGTATCTACACTCTTTATCTCTTTAACTTCTGACAAAACAAAGAAAGAAAAAGAAACAGATTCAAAATACCTTCCTTCAAGAGTGGGTTTTAGCAAAGGAAAATGAGGGGACGGAAATTTCCGTTCTGAAATGTCGAAGTTTCTTGAAACTACTGATGTGTAACTTGTTTTAATATGCTGGGAAAAATAAATGGAAGGCCCAGGGGTAGATAAAGTAGGACTTGGGGTTTTTTTCTCTCCAAACACTTCTCGAAAAAAGATCTTTTGGATCAAATAGGGTTGGAGTTGATTGTTTGGAAGCATCTGATCAAGTATTTGATCTTCTAGGAGCAAGAATTGTTGTTAATAATTCCCCACTTGGTGTGAAAATTCAGCCAACAAACTTTTTTTGTTCACCAAACAATCAGATGGGTTCAAAGAAAAGCCCAGAGAAAAATAACTTCATTCTCCATTCCCCGGAAACAACACCAAAATATGTTGTTACCCTAGGGACAACCTTTTTGTAAAAGAGGGCCAGTTCCTAGGACATCTATACAGAATAGGTAAAAAGTCTTGTTTTATCATTTTCTACATGATTGCGTAGAGATATTTCTTAAAAATGTAAGGTATTTATAGCTCTTGGATAAAGGACAAAACCCTCCCAAGTTGGTCAAGCTATGTGTGAAATGACTTATTGATGTTGTATTATGGTTAGAGAGAAATAAAAGAAGAAGATTCAATGTACAAGGCTATAGGTAAAAAATATTTTACACCAAATAATAGTTGAAATCATGGAAGAATGAAGAAATGAAATGATCGGAAAAGTGGAGCATAGTTTAAGGTTACTTTCAATAGAGATGCACAGGTGCTATCAACTAATTAAAGAAAAATTAAATTTGTTGAATTAAAAATAACCAACAACTTCATTCCACATTTTCCAAAGAATAATTACACATAAAAGGCTTATGGAAAGATAGATAGAAACATTTCATAATCAATAGACAGTTAGAATCATCATGAAATTTCATTACATCTCTATGAAAATCTTGTACATTACATATAAAAATTGTCTCTCAGAAAAAAATCCAAAACCCAAAAACTGGTCCCTTGACGTCCTTATAAAGAAAATATTACATTGGAAACAACTGTAAAAACTATGAACTGTCAAAATTAATTCTTAACTATCTGGTCCTTATGCAAATTACAAGAGTAAAATTTTTCTAATTCTTGAAATACAAAAATGATACATTCTCTAGAAATTGAAAATAAGTAAAATAATCATTCAATTACTTGGGACTCTTGTGCAACGTCATGTTCAGTGGATGAAACTATTGGTTCCACAACTTGAACCTTTATTGGGGAAATTAAACTCTGACATTTCTACGACATCACCAAGTCAGGAAATGGACATTGCACCATCATGTTGTGGGCCATTCTTAAATTGGTTATCTTGGAGCATGTTGGCTCCTTAGTGAATAAAGTTTTGATTAACCATAGCAACTCAAAATCCCTTTGCAAGTAATTTACAATGGTTTCTGCTTTTCAAATTGTTGTTCTATCATGAGAAGCATTTATGTTACTTTTTTCCTCCACTTGAAATGTTTCATATCGTTCCTAAGGAAGGAGATTTCCTTGTTGATCCCAACATGAAGGTAACCCTACTTGTACTCTTTTGTCAAAACTAGAGTTAAAAACTACCACTGACTTTCTCACCTTCAATAGCCTTCTCTGTGCATCCTTCCTATACATGTTTTTCTACACTATCTTGCTTATCTTTGACACCATAAATGTTTTGTCTATGATGTGAACTACCCTCAATTCTAAGGAAAATTTGGCATTTAGATCAGTAATGATATTTTTAGCCACTAGTGCACATTCCCGTGGCTAATATTTATTAGTATAAGTAATAGATTTAGTGGCTCTAATCATTACTTTCTCTTCAACCATGATCACCATATGATACCAGACTGATTTTATTTTTTGAATAATATCATTCCAAATGATCTCTCTTTCCTGAATAAGAAACATATTTCCCTTTAGCTTTCCTTTCAACTATTTTATTTCATAACATGCATATTGTTACTGATTGTGATGTTGAGTTCCACTCTCTCTCGTCATGATTAATTATCTCTCCTTATGCTTCAATTGCTCCTTCGTATCATCTAGATTATTTTTTAGTTTCTTTAACTCATCCTTTCAATTCTTCAGCTTGGTCATGACTTTGGTAAGTTTTCCACTTGGCTCCTCTGAGTCTAGATGCACCACAATGGTGCAGGTACATCTACCTAATTTTGTTATAAATATGCACTTACTTCCTTGAAAGCTTCTACCTCCTTATTCATTTGTTCAAGATCATGAGTTAAGATTTTTTTTCTTTCTCAACATGGGCCAATTTTGGAGCTTGAACATGCTTTGTGGCATGCAACTTAAATTTCCTCCTCAAAGAATGGATTTCAGACTCTCCACTTTGCTTCAAATACTGAACAATTTCCTTATCCTCTAGATTCACCCCAGGCCTTGACTATTAATTTTTTAAACTCTTCATTTTGAGTATGAAGAACTTGAGAATTATCCCTCTCTAGCTTCAATTGATCTATCACTTTTCCTAATAAAGCTTATTTTTGTCTTGCTTCCATTGATTATTTGTTGAGATCATTGTATATCAACTCTCTTGTCTGGCTATGAAAAATTATATTATCTGTAAATGAAATATCATTGGTGTTCACATATAAAATGCCTATTCTAAAATCTTTTATAGAAGAAATTGATTGGGAAACAAGATGAGTAAAGGAAAATCTTAGTTAATTCCCTTCCAAATCCATTGCTGAAATAAGTCTAGTTTGATAACCAGAAATGGAATGAGCTTCTAATTTGCTCGTGGCATTGGCCTCTATCTTCTTGTTTATCTCTTCAGTGTGCTCATAGCTATCCTTTAAAGCATTTAAGGAGCTTTCCTCTTCTTCACCTGGAATTCGAGATGATGGTGTACACTTCACTCCTCTGAGTTGCAATTGACAACATAACTCACTTGAAAGTATTTCTATCAATTTCGCAAAATATATTTGACTTTCCTTTACATTTCTTCTCTTAATACCATGCAAACTTTCTCCCTTGGGATCAATAACATCAAAACCACTTCTTTTCAATCCCTTTTTAGTGGGGAGAGGAGTTTCTACTTCCATGTTATCTTGTGTTTCAACCAATCTACTGTTTTCTAATTTCTCAAGTTCAAGATTTGGTTCATGGATATAAGGAGCATCAGATATCTCCAAACTCCTCATTGAAATGACCTAGTTTGTATCATAGGGCTATTTTTACGCTTGTTGAAAATTCATTGCTTGGAGTATCTTCTTAGCCTCCTCTACTGCTTGTCTATTGTTCATAATAAATGGACCACACTCCTTGATAATTTGAATTAAAATCCTTTCCTTGCTGGGACAGTGTATCTGATCCACATTCAAGCTTTTCCTGACAAATTCTAAATCAAATATCCTCATAGGCAGAAAATAAGGAAGCCTATATAGTGGTATTTCTACTCCATGCAATTTTATTTCTACATATTCCTCAAAGAGGAATTAATCTTCAACTTTCATATCTTTTCTCATTTATAAAATAGAATAAGACTTTCGAAAAATTATGAGAGGTTTGAATTATTGATAACTATATACAAAATTGACATGAAAGATGCAACGTAACAAGAAAATTCATCTTTTTTTTGTTTTCACTTGATCAGATCAGTCCAATTAACCACTGTTTTCTTCTATTTATTTACATCCATAATATTTTTCTTGAATAAGGAATTGCTGAGAGGGGGGGAGGGGGTGGATGAATTAGTAATTAAGAATTTTTTTTTTTCTTTTTGTTACTATTCTTGCATTCCTTTCTTATGTTCCTTAACTTGTGAGAGCATTCATTCAAAAAGAAATGAACCAATAATATTTCAGACACACATATTCAAATAAAAATGACATGAGCAGCACAGATTTGACACAGTGTTTTTCATGTGGAAACCCAGAGGGAAAAAACCACCAATCTGTTCTTTTTTTATGATTTAAATTAAGAACCCACTTAATTAGATATGTTTGCTTGTGAGCACCCACTCATAGGAGGCACTGCCCCCCTTTTTTAGCAAGCACCAAGTTGCCAAGATGCACCAACCTCTTTAGTATGTAGGCATCAACCCGCCTTTTGTTAGCAAGAGGCACCAACCTCTTCAGTATGCAGGAACTAACCCACCCTTGCCACTGTTCTACTATTTCATACAATTTTCAAACTTAAAATAAAGGCATACAATTATACAAGTAAAATACCAATAAATGGTTGTCTCTAGATTCAACTTCTGCACTCTGATTTCTATGCTAACTTGTAGAAGATCTCCTCTTGCTCCTCACAACAACACTTCCTCTGCACGTTTCCTTCACTGTTAAGGGATCTTCACTAACAATTCTCCAGGACTATGCTCATCATTCTCCACAGAAGACACTCAACTGTAAAAAAAGGTCCTCTCATGTCATTCAACCTCTTTATCATTATTCTCTCCATTCATAGGTCAATACTTTGACACATATGCTCAAATACCACTTAGCTGAATGGAATTTTTTATTTTTGTTCTTGTGTTGCAGTGAGCTGAATGTTGCCTATGTCACCATCCACACTACCTGAGAGTGTACTCATGGCATGGTACTCCATTCTTTTGTTGCATAAATCTTTAGAAATTATGTCATTGTGTTAAAACATAAGAATTGGCTTCTTTCACTTTACCTTCTCACTGTGTGACTCTCACTACTGAGAATTTAATCTTATTCCACCTGAACACTCCATTAAGACTCCCCATGCCTACTCATGGCTCACAAAGCTTAACTGTACTTCTGCATGGCTTCTCTGTTTTTCATTTATTTCTATAATGCATGCACAAAATATCAAAGATGGAACTCTTTAAACATTAAGACAAGCCCAACAGTTCTTTGACAATAGCCATTACTCCTATGACCAACTCCTTTATTCCACATTCTATCCTGTAGCTATCAACCCATATGCCTTTAACTCTATGTATTACAATATATCATAGCTTTTCGTTATCAGAACTTTATTCTTAAAAGACATTTAGAAAACAATGAGTTATGATGTCCTTGACCCTTTTTGTATAGCAGATTTCTATTTTCCTCCACGGGATCACTACCTGTGACTATCGTTATACCACTTAGTTGTTAAGTGTAGAAATTCCCATTGTAGATCAATAGATTATGCAATATACTAAAACACAATACAAGATCTACTTCTACAACACTTTTTGGAAGCTTAGTCAAATTGAGCAAGAACAAGAGAACACATATAACTGAGAATGAGAAATCAATCACACATAACACAGAAGAAATAACCTGGGGAAAGCCTTGGCCTAAAACCCCAATATCTGTATTATCATACAAGTGGAAATGTTATTCAAGTTACAAAAAGAATTAGCTTCCTAGTTATCCTATTCTCTCTTCAATCAAAACAATACAACTCACAGACTGAATAGACATAGTATATGTCATCCTCAAGCTGTACAAGCATCGTAATTCCTTATGCAGTTTTTCTTGGGGTCCAGTGAAGCCACATATGTGAATTGGCCTCATCACACTCACAAAACTTGAAGAAGTAAATCTGTAATCCTCAAGGAAATAATTCCTTCTGCATGCAAGGAATATTCATAGTGGAATATTCTAGAAACTAATAGTACATTGCCCCTCAATATGATCTCAATTGGGTATTTGTCTAAACTGACATGCATGAGTTATTTATGAGAGAATATTCAGTTATCTGAAGTGCAGTAGTTACATGCATGAAAGCATTAACTAACTAAACTTACATTAATTCAACAAACTGTTTGAATTAATCTAACTGGACTTGACTCAGTTAACCAAGCCAATTAATTACAACTCAATATTACAACTCATCCTTATCACTTTAACTGATGGATAAATTCCTCAATTAATGGAGAAACTGTTGCATGTCCCCACATAGACTTTATGTTTGATTTTCCTTAACCAGTTAACTAAATATGAATTAATTAATTATTTTACAAACAACTGCTAAGATCAAATTCGAATTTTACATCACTAATTTAGTTTAGAGATTGACTAAAATAGGAAGGGATCCTGAAATGCTATTTATAGAATGCTATTTTTAGCACTTCCATTTTTCATCCCTTGTTGCTATATTCAACACTGGCTGAACTACTATTATAGCAATGCTATTTTTAGCATTTCTTTTTGCTATTTTTAACACTCCCTCTCAATAAGAAAGGGATTATCAATAACCCCAATCCTGTCTCTATGGAACTCGAACTTGCATTTTGATAATGCCTTAGTTAAAATATCTACATCATGTTCCTCGATTAAAACATACAACAACAACATGATCCTCTTGACCACACAATCACAAAGATGGTGATACTAGATACCAATGTGATTGGACCTGTCATGAAAAACTGGATTCTCAAAGAGTTTGATATAACTTCGATTATCATAGTAGATCATTGTAGGATCCATCCTTTGACCAAACAATCCCACTAGAATCTTGCGCATCCAAATGGCCTCACATGTAGCCTGACTAGTAGCCATGTATTCAGCCTCTACTAAGCTAACTGCAACTGATCTCTGTTTCCTATTGTACCAGGAAACTGCAGTTGAACCAAGGTTGAATATTCCACCAGATGTGCTCTTCTGATCTGACAGACTCCCTACCTAATCTGCATCTGTGAAGCCCTAAAGTTTCACTCCCTCTATTCATCTGTACCACAATTCGAACCAAGATGTGCCTATGAGGTATCTTAGCACATGCTCCGCTATCTTCAAAAACAGCTTGGTAGGTTGAATCATAGCTTCACTCAGTTCGTTCACCACAAAGCATAAGTTGGGTCATGTATTCACCAGATACATAAGTGAACCCACCAGCTGTCGATAAACAATAGTAGCTACTACCTCACCTAAAGTAGCGTCCTCCTTCCTCCAATTCCCAACTAGAGGAGTCTGCATGGGCTTGCACTTCTCCATGTGAAAGCACCTTAGTATCTCATTGACATACTTGCATTGAGACACAAATACTTCACCATATTTTTGCCACACTTCCATGCCTATAAATTAGTGAATAAGGCCCATGTCCTTCATCTCGAACTCTTTTGCAAGGGCCTCTTTGTAAGACTGCATTAGCTGATCATCACCTGTCAAAATCAAATCATCGACATAAAGAACAATGACAATGGTTTACCTTATAACATGATGTGGTAAAGGTTCACATCTTCTTCACTCTTGGTGAAGCCCAAACCAGTGAAATGGTTATCGATCCTGGTGTACAAAGCATGGGGTGCTTACTTCAGCCCATACAAATCCCTCTTGAGTCTGCACACATGCACTCACGATCGAAGGTCTCGAAACCTTTTAGTTGCTCAATGTACACCTCCTCCTAAATATTCCCATTGAGGAATGTTGTCTTCACATCCATCTAGTGGATCTTCCACCCCATCTGAGCTAATAGTGCCAACATCAATCTAATCAATGAGTACCTTCCTATGGGAGCAAAAGTCCCAATGTATTCGATCCCCTCGACCTGTGAGAAACCCCAGGAAACAAACCTTGCGTTATGTTTCTCAAAACTGCCATCAGCTACCTACTTTACCTTGTAAAGCCATCTAGAACTCACCACTAACTTAGAGGGCTTGGGGAAAAATCCCATGCACTATTTTGAATGATAGAGTCGTACTCCTTTACCATTGCATCAACCTAGACTATTTGCTGCATTGCCTCCTTGAATGAATAAGGTTTGGTATCTACACACTCCCCAACGAGGGTCATGTACCTAGGGTACCACTCGAGTGACCTCTTTCTACATTGAGAAGATGGTTGTCCCGCATTCTCCCACACATCCAACATCAACTTGTCAGCTTCCCTTGAGTGTCTACGCCCATCCCTGGAAGTATCAACATGAGTGGATGTCTCCACTCCCAGATCCTTTGCATGTAGCTGTTCCACATCAATCTGAGGCTCCTCCTCCTTAGGAGCTGAAGGTTCCTCCTTTGCATGCAACTTGAGCTCCCTCCAAAGTGACACTTACATGGATTTTTGCTTTTTGAACCTCAAATTCCTGCGTACCACAGTCCTCTGAGTGGAAGGTAGGTACACCTAATAGTTTTAGGGTGTATCCGTGTACCCCACAAATACTTCCAACTCAGTTGTTGGGTCTAGCTTCTTCCTGGCATCTTTGGTCACATGACAATAAACTAATGATCCAAAGATTCAGAAGTGACTTACATCAGGTCGCTTCCTGGAATAGCCCTCCAAAGGTGTCTTCATTCCCAGTATATGGTGTGGGCTTCTGTTATGCATGTATCATACTGTATTGCATGCCTCAGCCCACAAATGTAGTGGTAGGCTATGGTGATGCAACATCGCTCGCGTTGCTCCCACAATAGATATGTTCTTCCCTTTGGCCACCCCATTTTTTTGTGGATTATGGGGTGTTATCAATTCCCATTTAATACCTTTTGCGGCGCAGAAGTCTTTAAACTATTGGGAGACATACTCTCCACCATTGTCTCTATGCAAGGCTTTCATTTTCTTTCCATATTCTTTCTCTGCCAAGGCTTTAAACTCACAAAACCTCAAGAAGGTCTGACCCTTCTTTTGCATAAAGTAGATCCAGCATCTACGAGAAAAATCATCAATAAAAATAACATAGTACCTTTGTTTAGTGGTGGAGGATGTAGAGAATGGTCCACAAACATCTGAGTGAACTCACTCTAGGATTGCTCCAGCTCTATTGTCTTGATTTGGAAAGGAAGATTTCACATATTTACCCAAGGTATAACCTTTGCATGTAGTCGTCTGCTAAAGCTTTCCCTTGGGTAATCCAATAGAAATCTGTTGCATGATCTTCAGGGCTCCATGGTGTAAGTGGCCCAATCTTCTATGCAATAGCTCGTCAATATCTTGGCTCTGCACCATCTCAGCTTTGGAACTCAATGCAGCACAGTCATCTACCTCCAGCATGTAGAGATTATTTACTCGAATCCCAATTCGCTTTGTCTGTCCAGTACCAATATGCCTTAGGAATACCTTTCCTTTACTAAAGACTAAATTGTAGCCTTTATCTTCTATCATAGCGATAGACACAAGATTCTTCTTCAGACCTGGTACATACTTTACATTAGTCAGGGTGAGGGGAGCTCCATGCTCCCTCTGAAACACATTCGTACCTTCACCTGAAGTATGGTACTTTCCATCATCACCCATCACGATCCACATCTGAAGATACTTCTCCTCCAAGGTACTAAAAATATTCTTGTCAGCTAACATGTGGAATGAAGCTCCATTGTCCAGGTACCACACATATCCCACCATGGATGAAACCATGCATCTGATAAGTGAGAAATCTAGCTCAAACTATCAGGCTAGTGCCTCACCATAAGATCCCTTCGAGGAACCCTTCTTGGATTTCTTCTGTGGACAATTTGTAACATAATGACCCACTTCATGACAATGAAAGCATCACACTTTCGATTTGTCAATATTCTTCACACCATGGGAAGAACCAGATTTGGAATGGGATTCCTTCCCTTTCCCTTTCCTTGCCTTACTCGCTAAGGCTACATTTTCCTCATCATCTTGCTTCGATGAGGATCCATCTTTGGTGCTTATTCTTATTTCCTCCCGCATTAGATTCGACCAAAGTTGTTCGAAATCTAGCATCTTTTCTCTTCCATTAACCGAGTCTTGGTAGCTATACCAGCTCTTAGGAAGACCATTGAGTGCAAGAATCACCATGTATCATTAGCAGTCATGATCCCTACACTTCCAAGCTCGTCCCTACAGGTGGTGAGCTTGTTCAGATATATAGAGATCGTGTCACCCTTTTCACACATGATCTTATGAAGCTTGTCTTTTCAATGCCAGCTTCCTTTGATCATTGTTGTTCTGATATAGGACTTTCAATGTTTTCCACATTGAAACTATGTCTCCTTCCCATGGAGGCTTGAAAAAATTTTGGTCTCAAACTCCCTCTAGGAGGATTATCCTTGCTCTAGCCACACATTTCTTCCATTCAGCCAGTTGAGTAACATCCGTCAGCTGTTGGACTTCTTGATAAATGAAGTCCTTTAGACCGTTATCCTCTAATACTACCTCCATGTGATCCTTCCAGGCTATATAATTTGAGCTGCCATCGAGGGCATACTTATGTCTTAAACCATTGAACGCCATCCGTGAAATTGAGATGTGATAAGAACTTGATTTCTATATTCAGGAACGGCAAACTTAGAACTTCTCCTTCTTGTGTACTGTTCTTCGCCTTGATCACCTTCTCTTCGATACCATGTAGAAATTCCCACTGTAAATCAATAGATTATGCAATATACTAAAACAAAATACAAGATCTACTTCTACAACACTTTGCAGAAGCTAAATCGAATTGAGCAAGATCAGGAGAAAACATATAAATAAGATTGAGAAATCAATCACACATAAGACAGAAGAAATAACTCGGGGAAAGCCTCATCCTGAAACCCTATTCTCTATATTATCATACAAGTAGAAATATTGTTCAAGTTACAAAAATAATCAACTCTCTAGCTATCCTGCTCTATCTGCAATCAAAACAATAGAGCTCACCAACTGAATAGACATAGTATATGTCCTCCTCAAGCCCTCCAAGCCTCCTATTTCCTTGTGCAGTTCTTCTTGGGGTCCAGTGAAGCCACATGTGTGAATTGGCCTCATCACACTCATAAAACCCGAAGAAGCAACTGCACAATCCTCAATGAAAGAATTCCTTCTGCATGCAAGGAATATTCTCAATGGAATATTCTAGCAACTAATAGTACACTACCCCTCCATCTGATCTCAACTGGGTCTCTGTCTGAATTGACATGCATGAGTTATTTATGAGAGAATATTCATGTATCTCAAGTGCAGTAGTTACATGCATGTAAGCATTAACTAACTGAACTTACATTAAATCAACAAACTATTTGAATTAATCTAACTGGACTTGACTCGGTTAGCTGAGCCAACTAATTACAACTCATCCTTATCTCTTTAACTGATGGATAAATTCCTAAATTAATGGAGAAACTGTTGCATGTCCCCACATAGATTTCATGTTTGATTTCCTTAACTAATTAACTCAAGATGAATTAATTAATTATTTTATAAACAACTGCTAAGATCAAATTTGAATTTTACTTCACTATTTTAGTTTCGGGACTAAGTAAAATAGGAAGGTATCCCGAAATGTTATTTTTAGCACTTCTATTTTTCATCCCTTGTTGCTATGTTCAACAATGGCTGAACTATTATTTATAGCAGTTCTATTTTTAGCATTTCTTGTTGTTATTTTCAACATTAAGTCCTTTAGCATCCTACGAAGGGCCTTTCTTCAAGTCTTATTTCTCTATGCCCTTAGTTTTCTTAGTTTCCTATTGATCATATGCTAACAAATCAGAGCCCCTTCTATCATAACTTTATCAAGTGTTACAAAGTGTCGACATCCTTAATCCTCTGATTGCCAACTTCCAATCCAATGTCATCATTGCAATATGGTGATTCCTGAGTGGTGACAAGTGTCACCCAGATATTTCCCATTAGACCACCCAATATGGTTGAATATGTCTCCCATGTGTCTTGATGTACTACCATGTCATGCTCACATCAGATGTGACTTGTCCCTTATCAGAACCAATCAGATCCTACCATGAGTCCTTATTGGAGCCAACTAGATACTTCCATTTGTCCTTATCAGAGCCAATCAGATCCTACCATGAGTCCTTATTGGGGCTAACTAGACACTACCATGTGTCCTTATCAAAAACAATCATATTACACAACATGTTCTACTAGAGGAGAGAGAAAGGCTCGCCCACCTTTGTTTTTGTGATGAAATCCTTTGTTATTTCTCTTTTGGCCTTTTAGATGTCTTTTAATGCTATTGAAACTTTTAACATATCAAAACCCTTTAAAGGTTTTCACATGAATAAGTTATGATTCTCTGATTAACGATATGCCTGATGTGTCCATGCTCTGGTATGTAATCACTGATATGGATTTACTTTAATGTTGTGATGCATTGGTATGTGCAACCTCTGATATATGATTATCGATATTGCTGATCTTTAGGGTTGTGATCATTGATATGTTGATACTCTGATGTTGTGATGCACTCATATGCATGACCTTTGATCCCTGATCATCAATATGGGTAATATTGGAGGTTGTGATCACCAATATGGCTGCCCTCTAATCTTTGAATCTCCTATATGCCTATCCATCTCACTTAAAGCTTCAAATCCCTGAACTTCAGGAGGCCATAACTTTTGAACCAACAGTACATTTGTCGGCTTCCTACAAATCATTGGAAATATTACTTAGATCACTTTCTAATGGGGGGGATATGATATATACTTTTATTCCTTCTTCTTCATGGAAGGTGATTATAAAATTATATTCCCATTGACTCTTTGGCCAGTTGAACTCTTATGAAACCAACTCACAAAAAGTTAGATCAATGTCTTAGACATAACCATCTTTGAGGGGCAAACCTCCTTTACATTACACAAATGAATAATTATTGGATGATACAAATGGAAAGACCTCCTTTCTATATATATGAATCTAAGGGGTCATAATATAGTCAGAGCCAACATAACAATAATAATGTAAGGGCACAATAATAATAATATTGGGCTTCTATGGGGCACAATAATAATAATATGGGGGCTAAATGGGTACAACAATATAATAAGGGGGTTGTACTAATAATAAAAAGGGGTTGCAATAGTAGTATAGGGACCTAACATGCCCTTCTCCTTCAAAAAGTGTTGTCCTCAACGCTTGAGTAGTTCTTGATGCTTCTACATAAAATTCTTGTCCTCTCATGTTGAATATTTAGTGAGTAAGTTCTTCAACTTGATGAGATACTCTAAAATTGATTGATTTCGTAGCTATCAAGTTCTTGTTTCTATGGCTGCTTTAGGTTCAAATATGATTTTTCCTTCCTCATCAAATTCTGGCAATATTGTTTGAACTGGGATCTTCTGCAACTTTTGAATGAGTGGCCACACTTCTTCATCCTTCTTCCATTCATCCCTTTCTTCATTTAACAAATCTAGTTGAATAATATAAATAGCACAAAAGTATGTTTCCACATCCTCATCCTTTCTTGAGAATGCATCTGAAACAACATTTTTCTTCCCTTTTTGTAGATGATTTCAAAGTCATAACTCAACATATTTGTCACCCATTTTTCTATTCTTCTAAAGATAATCTTTGTTCTGAAAAGTATTTAATACTATCATGATGCATTTTTACCTTGAAGTGTCTTCCCATTAGGTACGGTTGCATTTATTAAGTGCATGTAATATTGCCAACATTTCCTTCTCATAAATATCTTGCTTGAGATGTAGCCTTAAAAGTACACATTCACCTACATCAAAACTTCTTTCATTGTGATGCTTATATACATGTTGTTTCATTCAATTTTGTGCCAAAGTGGTGTTATCCTTTAAAAGTTTGAGAACTTGTTGTTGATGCTCGATGTGATATTTCACTGCTTGAATCTTTTTCTTATTGATATGTCCTTCTACCTTGAGAGTTACAAGAGTAGTAATTTCTTCCAATGCATTACAAGATATGGTCAGATTCATTTCTTGATGCTCGATGTGATATTTCACTTCTTGAACATTTTTCTTATTGATATGTCCTTCTATCTTGATAGTTTGAGGAATGGTAATTATGCCCAATCCATTACAAGATATGGTTGGATTCATTTCTTCTTTCTCGATGTGATCCTTCACTTCTTCAACCTTTTTCTTCTTGATATGTCCTTCTATCTTAAGAGTTTGAGGAGTGGTAATTCTTTCCAATTCTTTACAAGGTATGATCAAATTCATTTTTTCTTTCCCTGGGTTGGTTCTTGGTGTATATCCTCTTCTTTTGATGTTTCTTGATCCTTTTCTTCCTCCTCTTCACAATCAATGTAAAATAATTTCTTCTCAACACACTTATGACCTTTATTGTATTTTCTATCACAATTGTAACAAAGTCCTTTTGCTCTTTTTTCTTCCAATTGTTGTGGTGTCAACCTTGTAGGTTGTGGAAGGCTGGGAGAAACAACACTTCCATCTTTATAGTTGTGAAGGGTAGAATTCCTTGTTGCCATAATTTTGCTTTCCACTTTTTTTGCCAACCTGAATGCCTTCTCCAATGAATCAAGTTCCCAAAAGAGGAACCTCATATTGAATGTTATCCTTTAAAGTCCCTATGGAGACATCATTCCTCTCCTTTTCTGGAATATCATTTTCCCTTATATTCAATTTTTGAAAGTCCTCAATGTTCTCTGCCATTGAATACTTTTGTTTGAGATTTATCAATTGGCTAAAGAAGGTGTTTCTCTTTGTATCCTCATAATGTGCTATCATTTCCTCTGTGAAAATTAACCACGTAACAAGTGGTTTACGAGAACAAAACCCTTTATACCATAAAATTTGATTTGGTTCTAAATATGAAGATGCAATACGTACCTTTTGTAATAGTTGTACCTCATGTATATCAAAATATTTCTCCATAGGTAGTATCCAATTTACCGGATCCTTGCCATCAAACTTCCTCATATCGCCTTTTCTTGATTTTAGAAGATTGATCTTGAAACGAATGGAACTCTATACTTTCGGATCTCCCAGTTCTGAAACCTTGACGTGTGGTAGCCCTTTGTGTTCTATTTCTGAAAGTTCTTACAAAATTTCAATCTGATGCTTAGAACCAAAGTTATGGCAATTTTCCCCAGGTCACCTGTTTGGAATGTAATTTGGGAGTTTGCACAAACCCTAACTTCCTCAGATCATATCTCCACAAATATATGGATACAAGCACTGAAATTCGCACCCGAATTTCAAAACGATTTCAGATCAAATGGGTTTTTATTTATTTTCTGAAGCATCGCAGAGAAAAAAAAAAAATTATAGCGAAAATGACACGATGACCTGTTTGGAGCGGTGAAACCCTAGAATCCAAAGCTCTGATACCAAATGTTAGGAAACCAGCTCACAAAAATATATAAAAGATAGATCAACGCCTTAGAATTCAGCCTCTTTGAGGGGGAAACCTCCTTTACATTACACAAATGAAGAATTCTTGGATGATACAAATGAAAAGGCCTTATTTCTATATATAGGAGTCTAAGGGGTCATAATATAATCAGATCCAACATAACAATAATAATGTAAGGGCACAATAATAACAATAGTGGGCTTCTATGGGCACAGTAATAACAATATGGGGACTACATGGGCACAAAAATATAATAAGGGGGTTGTACTAATAACAATAAGGGGTTACACTAGGAGTATAGGGACCTAACACTGCGTGACTCCGCCGAGGTACTATCTAGGTCTGCTGCCAGTGAAGCAACACCATAGATGGAACTAAGACTCTGACAACTATACTTCTTATGCACCAATATACCCCTCAATCCCAATAGAAACAATTGTGTTGCCTTGGCTTGGAATGTGTGTCAATCAAATGAGAGATTGGTAGATGCTACATCTTACAATCAAGGAAGTGTTGAAACCAAGACGAACTGAGAACTGAACAATACTTCCGGAGGTGTTGGACTTGCTTTTAATGAACAAGGTCCATTCAAAGAGCTGGAGTTCTACCAGTGTGTGGCCAAGTGTTGTAGCGGCTACAACCACCCTCCAAAATTTTTCCTTAGCTTCATTTTGGAGCCTTCCTACCAGCCATCCTCAGCAACATGTCTTGCCTTGTCAAGTACACAAGCTTAAGTGATTTTCTTGCAGAATGACAGCCTGTCCATGAGAGCTTGTTGCAACCCCCTCATAGGCTATTTCTCCAAACGTGGTCCAATTGTAGGTTGAGCAGTGCCCTCAAGAAATTGCGCAATTCTGGAGGGGAACCAACCCTCCTTCTAGAAATTGAGCAATTATGTTTGGCAGACTGATGGGCTCTAGAATTGCACAAATTTTCCAATCAAGATTCACTGATAAAATTGCACAACTCCTCCCAACGGGGCTGCTCAACCCAGAAATTGCACAATTTTGGGCAGCAGTTAGCTGCTCAGCCCAAGAATTATGCAAAACTTTTGGGCATTCAGCCCAAATCCCTTCCAAAAGTGCACATTCCCCCCCATCTGAGTAGGTTGTTGCATGTTCCTTTGAGTTGACTAGTTCCACCCAGGACCGGGAAAACTTAACTTGCATGCATGGGCTACTTTTTCCCGGAATAGCAAAAAGAAACATGCAAAAAACATCCCTATATTTTACGAAGCTATTTTTAGCAGCTGGAGGTTACATGCAAAAATTGTTTTAGAATATTTCCTCCAAGTATCGCTTTTTCCTATATTTGTGGCATGCACGTCATGAGCCTCAACTTATTTATTCAACACTTCAGAGCTCACATCGATCTTTGAGCTCTGACATCCCACAACACATCCAGGATTCCTTGACACATCCATCTCAGATATTCACAGGTAAGTCGTCTTAACTTTTCTTTTGTAGCATTTCTATCACTTTTTGTGTTTTCACTTGTTTGAGTGTCATTTGCTTGATTTCTATGAACACTTGTTGTCATTTACATGCATACTAGCTTGTACTAGCATTGTTTTAGTTTTCGTATCATCTCACTACCATCGCATGCATGAAATTGTTTTGCACGAATGGTCGTCGATTCAGCGACTTGCTTCACCCACATGCATGTTGTTCCATTTTTGAATCTTTCATTCATCATTTTCATGCACAATCATTCACTCCTACTTACACTCAGTATTGCCATGCATTCACTTTCAAATTTGCTTTTAGTTGCCCGTCAGTAGGCCTAGGAAGCCTTGGTCAGGACTTTGCCTCTCCAAGAAAGCGTTGCGCAATCCTGAGAGGGAAGGCTTTATCTTCCTCTGAGGAAATGCAAATTTCTGCCCAGTGACTGTCCTCCAATCTTGCATTGCACAATTCTGAGGGACAATGATTGTTGGCCCAGAAAATTACTCAATGGAGTCACTGGGCCTACAACCACTGCTAGTTGAAATTGTGCATTGTGTAGTTCCAACAGCCAACGAGACAGCCTGGATTGCACATTGTGCAATTCTAGCAGCTAGCTAGCCTCCCAAGACAGCCCGGACTGCCTTTTGTGCAGTTTTGGCAGCTAGTCTCCCAGCCTCCTAGGAAAAATTGCATAGTCTTTTCTAGTCAATCCCTAGGTATGTTGCATTTCATTCCTCAATTTTGCTTTGGTTTTCATTGATACATGTCTTGCCATGCATGTCGCTTTGTCTCCAGATCTAGCAGGTGTTCATCCGCCTCTTAGCAGTTCAGGATCAATGACCTACAAGAATGCATGATCCAAGTACATTGACAAAAGTGCAACTGGAGCAGTGGTTTAGCGAGTGTCTACAAGTCCGTCGATCTATGAAGACACCAAGCTGATTGTAGACAAGGACATCAAGCTAAAGTGTCAAGAGATCAATGTTGCATTTGCAATCATATTTGGGGAAGACCTCGAAGACCGCCACGTCTATGTTAACATCCAAAAGTCTATATTTTACTGGATTGCATACAAGTATCCCATGCTCCCATGCGTGGACATGATACATTAGATCGTCTCGCACACAGATCTTGAGACAATGACATTGAGCAGTGTCAGTAGGACAGAGATTGCTACCTTTATGGCACATGATTTATGATGAGATGTATTATATGTCGAAACCCGTGATCACCATAAAGACTCCCTTCAGCATACCTAGCAGCAATGCCAACTCCAGAGATATCTTGAAGAACTAGGTGAAGGAGCCGGCTAGATTTAGGATGACACCCAACCAGATCTACAAGATGAAGATACTACGAAAGGCGTATCAATACTTGGTCATCTTCGCATGTCATCTGTATGGCCAAGAAAGCACGGAAACCTTCCCACGGAGTTGGGTGATTGCATTGGACCAACTAGCAAGATAAGGAAAAGCATGCAACTGGTTTGACATGTTGGCTCATCAGCTGAAGGAATAGGTAGCAAGGGCTCAACAACTGCCCAAAGTTATGCAAGAAAAAATCTACATGTCCACTTACATATTGAATGCAATCTGTGTCCGTTAGGAGTTCTCGGGCTTGAAGTGAGCATGGACACCAGTGGAGACTGCTGTGAACACTTATTGTTAGATGTTGTCCAAATGTAGCTTCAGAGGAGTTATCACACAGTTGTCCGATCATTTTGTCACCCTGGTATACAAGATGATATTTGAAGAGGATCCACCCTACATATTGAAGGCAGCAATGGAGGCACTGATCGATAGAACTGATTGATATACCTCACCGTATGACACCTTCATATGGATGTACAGTGCGAAGAAGCCTCTGCATGTTCTACTAAAGTTTCCTTGGACAAACTCGTCATGCAGGAAGTATCATATCACATATCGCCAGGATTGACAGCTAGGATGCACCAGAAGAAGAAGGAACCTTGGCTCTCTCTTCCATTGCAGATAGGTTTATACGAGACATGGAGTTTCAAGCATTTAGATGTCAATGAAGAGTAGATGAAGAAGTATCTATTCGACCTCCGAAGTTACAATCTGGATGACCCGCATGCACGAGAGTAAAGTTTAACTAGATCCACGGCGCATGTCATTGGGTGGAAGAAGACCCATGGAGATATTGTTACAACTCCTCCAGACTCAATGAACCAGTCGGCCTCGCTGTCGAATGGATAGTGAAGCAGCGTCCTGGAGAGCACAAGAAGTAGCAACAACAAAGCAATAGATGCAAACATACCAGTGTGCAATAAGGGAAAGAGGAAGATTGTCGACAACATGGAGGAAGAGTAAAGCTGCGAGTTCTGAGCAGACCCACTTGTGCAAAAAGTAGCTTTGGTGATAGAGGCAAAGAGGCAATAATGCGATAAGAGAAATGTGCAAAGGTAGAGAGAGAAATGGAGAATGGAGGAAACAGAGAAGGAATTGCTTCAGTTGAAGGAGAAACTCTGGAAGGAACACGAGCAACACAGATAGTAGAAGGAAGCACAACAGAAACGGGTACAATATGGGGCACAACTTGTGTAGATAGATGAAAATGCTCTCATATAGTTAGTAGACTCATTAGAATAGCTAGCATCAGGTAGACAGGGTGAACCATCACAAGAGTAGGACATCACTCAAGAAATAGAGAAAGCACTTGAACAAATGGATACAGATATGGAGAAATAGGAGTTAGAGCAAGACATTGACCTCATGAATCACCACCAAGAGGTCGAACCACCAGCTTCACCACATCTATAAGAAGAGCAAGTCCTAAGTGACCAAGGAGACACTAAGATCCTTGGAGATTAGTCGGAAGGAGATATGCACAACATCTCATTCAACGAGTCTCAACATAGCATTGTGCAGTCTTGTAGAGTGTCGATTCCAGAGGATCATACATATCCTGTGCAGTTTGAGGAACGCGTGATCATGTCTGATGTGCGCAAACATCCAACAACAATGGCTGATGCTACCAAATGATATGTCGAAGCCACTAGCTCGAGTGTTCACTTCCTGATAGTTGAGAAGAGTGAATGACTAAGGAGCTATAAACGATCAAGCAAGGGAGGATACATGGTTACAGCATCTGCCCGAGCAGAATTGAAGAATAAAATATTGGATGAAGTATTGTTTCTTGATACAGTTAGGCGGGCATTGTATTCTAAGTTTGGTACTGTGCACAAGGCATTCATCTATCTCAACGGTTGGCAGTAGTGATGTGCTAGAAAAGCACGTATCCTATTGAACGTGCATGTTGTTGTTGATTACATGTAAACATGGATGATGAGATACAAGGGAGCCTCGCTTTACTTGCCTAAGATGATGAAGCCCATAACGGTCGAGCTGAAGGACACATCTGGAGTCAAATCCAGAACTATGAAGAGCTTCTGCAGCTCATCACTAGTCTACATGCTTCCCACGCACGTGTATTCAAGAGTATGGATGTTTTTGTCTGCGCACATGCGATCAAATCTATTGGGACACTCACCCAGGCAAAGATAAAGGCATAGTTCCGACTAGAGATTGACTCGTACTTTGACGAGTTGATGCACATAGACACTAGCCCAGACTTGTCAATTGGTGCAGACACCATGCAAAAGTATGTTGTTGGTAAAACCGCACTCAAGACAATGATGCACATGCTATCAGACAAATTGGACAGAGGAGCACGAGTAGTGTACCCAGATGCTATGGAGGCAAGAGTCAAGTTCCAAAAAGATGTCACCTTATAGTACACGAACACCATTGTGGACTACCGAGCTTGGCTTCAGTTCTCTACTATCGATCACCATGAGGATGTCAAAGAGTTAGTCTTCCAACAGTTATCCGAGTCATAGTGATGTCTTGCATGGCTTTCTCAAGCCATTTTGTCTCACTTGGGTACATGTGCACTGTAATGTAAAGTCTTGTCAAGTGTAAGTTTAGGTGTTGATAGTTGGATGTAACAATCATAGAGTAGATGAAGAGTCACGAGGCGATATGAATTGACACAAAGGGGAATGTCAAGGGCCACCCCACTCTTTGTTATAAATAGTCCCTCATAACTCATTATCGAGGCTTTTGGTCAGCCAAGCTTCCGATAAGACTATCGTAGAGAGAGCTTGGAGAGTATTGTAACGAGCCTTGGCTTCTCCACTGCGCAGGGCTAGTATATCACTTTGGAGGAGTAGGTGGTTGTGGCTGTAATGTTCCGTTGTTGGAACTAGTGGTTTGACATGGATGTATTGTATGACTTGAACTTACACTTCTTAATATAACAGAGCCAACACATTTCATGCATATGTGTATTGTATTTTAGCTATCTTGAGTACTCTAAATGATATATGTATATATTTGCTTACACATGCATGTGTAGCTATTTTTGTATATGTATGTATGAATATTTCTAAAATGTGTTGTTGGTTTAACCATCACTTTGGATCTAGCTTACTTGCCTTCCATGTTGTGATGCATCTTTGCTCATGTGTTCCCTTCTTAACTCTGTGCTATCACAGGTTCCCAAGGGGCGCGCTCACCTCACCCTCCATGTGTTAGAACCATGCATGCACCTTCCTTGTCTTACTACATATGTCACACCCTTGCTACCAACAAGGACATCTTACTTGCCTCTATGCGAAGCCGCGGTTAAGGCATTACCATAAGACCCATTGCTGGGACTCCTACACCAAACGGTCTGAGGTCTATATGGGACTTCTTACTGGGGAGATCCCCTAACATGTTGTTGGGTCCAACACCATCAACATGAACTAAATACATAACTTTAAAGGCTTTCAAAGTGTCAGAGGACAATCACGCATTTTTTAGATCAAGCTCCCTCCAAAGCTTGAGGGAAACCTACAAACTTAAAAAAAATACAAAGAAATCTTTTCCAAAATAAGTTAAAAACCTATAAATTCTAAAACATATAAAACAATAAATGTAAAGTAAAGAACTTAATAGTGCAAGTCCCTAATGCCATAATCTTCAAGATTGAATTTCTTTGAGTCTCCTTCTTCAACAAAGTTGGCTTGATCTCTTCCTCTCTTCTTATTCCTCGGATTTGCGGGACATTCACTTTTATAGTGACCCTCCTTTATGACATTGATAACACTTTATATTAGACATGTCACCTTTCTTCCTTGGTACCTTTGATCTCATTCCTTTATGATGAGCAACATAAGCATTTGATACTTCTTCGAGATTGGTAGCCATAGAGATCCTTAATTCTTCTTGACTACATGCGGCCCGCAATTCTTCACAGGTAGGAGCTACTTTCCAACGGTTGAGACCTGAAGAAAATGCACTCCAAGAGGGTGGAAATCCTAATATAGAAGTGATCACCAATTCTTTTTCTGGAATAATCTTATCGATGGCCAACAGATCATCCCTAAGTCTAGTTGTTTTCACAAATAAGGTTGCCACAATATCTTCCTTTTTCATCTTTATATTCCTCAGCTAATTCTTCAAACTTGCTACTTGACCGATGTTCTTAATAGTGAAAAAATTTGACAAGGATTCATACATATCCTAAGCATAATTGATGTTAGCTATGAGTGGGACAAGATGGTCTTTTATCACTTCTACCATCAGAGTCATAGCCACTAATTCTATATCCCTGAATTCCACTTTGTTGACATCACTGGCTTCTTCGGTAGGCTTCTTTACATTTCCTTTTACCAAATCTAATACCTTTTTCTTTTCAAGGATTAGGTCAATCCTCCTCTTCTAGGATCTGAAGTTAGATTCTCCTTCAATATTGTTCTCACCCTTGATAGAGTTAGACATCTTCCTTGAATATGATAGATTCCTTCCCTGAGATAGTGCCTCTGAATAGATCTTCCTTTTACTTCTTTCTTCACCAAAGCTTTGATACCATGTTGGAAAATCAGAAAGGAATTAAAGATTTTCTGGATCTTGATAATTACTTGTGATGTTACTCGTTATTACGATTCTTTATATATTATTTCTTTAGTTCATCAAGCAATTACCAAAAGCAGCAACACATAAAACAATGGACACAAGATGTAGGCACATGCTAGGGAAAACGCCCCCTGAGAGCGAAAACCCAGTGAAAGTAATTCTTCCTTTCAATAGTATTCCTTGAAACTCTTCACCCTAGACCTTGACCAGACCTTCCCTCCACACCAAGTCAACCTCTAGAAGATTGTTCTCTTCCCAACAAATTGGACTATGCAGCAACTTGTAGCAGCTCATGGCTTTCGACAGCAAGCCAACTTGGGAGACTTTGTTCTCCCAATCCAGAGCATGAAACAAAGAGAGGCCACCACCAAAATTTCGATTTTCCTTGACTCCTTAGACTTGCCCAAACTCACATTCACTTCAGTTTCCTAGCAACAAACTTTCCCAGCTTCCTACTTCGCACTTTTTCCCAGCAAACAAATTTCACACTTCTGCCCAGTAGAGAGAGATTGAGAAGTGATACTCCAAATGAATTTGTGTCCTTCCTTTTATAGGATTCTTATGGGGTAGAATGGGTCCTTAGGTCGACTTGATATTCTCTTAGGTCGACATGGTGTGGAGGTTCCATAATTCATATTTGACTCAATACTAAACCTTTTTTACATGATTCAAAATCCTAAGAAGGGTTACTTTAAATGTACAATAATTCTATAGACCTAGAATAAATACTAGAAGTCCTCAATGGGGAATTTTACCTAAAACATGGTGACCCAAGCATGAAACCCATGCTTTAATAAGTCACAATAATAATAATAAAATTTATTTTCTTTACTCTTTTGAAAAGTACATTATTGAAGACCGAACATAGTTACTTTCTCTAAGAACTAGCCCATCAATGAAAGAATCCCAATTCTTGGTAAAACCACTAATGGCTAATCTAACTAGTTTCTCATCAATTATGGTTTCTCCGATGATTTCCAACTAATCTCTCACTTCAGTGATCTTGGTGGGGCATGAGGAAAAAATTCAGCTTTTGTCATCTTGCGTTTCCTTAGTTTTTCCCGCAACACCATTTTTCTATTCTCATTTGTACTTTGGAAAAGCTTGATTAAGGTTGCCCACATATCAAAGGCATAAGTCTCCCTGAAACATGGGGAATGAGGTGGCCTTGATATCATATAGGAGTCTCTTAGCCTTAACATTTATCTTATTAAGATCATCTAGTTGTACTAGATCAGTGGGTGGTACTATTGCATTCTCAACAATATCCCACATTCCGAACTTTTGAAGCACCAATATAGACAATTCCTTCCATGGGCTAAAATTATTAACCCCATTCAACATGTCCTCAACCCTAAGACCTTTAGTTGTTTGACTTACTCAATCAAATACAAAAGTCCAACTCTAAACAAAGGTAAACACTAATCCCTCTTAACATTATCTCTATATATATTATTGGTTTTGCTTGTTGTTTTGTTCACTGTCTCAACACTTTCCTCCACTTAGCTTTGATACCATGTAGATATATTGTGTGTTGACCCACCCTAGTTTCAAGTTTAGTTATTCCTCATTAATTTAATGCCCAACCCACATTTAATATGTTATTGTCATAAACATGAATATTTTCCCAAACTAAAAAACATAGAATCTACTTCTACTCTTTCACTTTTGCTGAGATAAAACACTAGCATGCACATGAAAATTTGACATAGTAGTTTTTGGTCAAATGACCCTAGAAAACCCCTCAAGGAAAACCAGTGAGAGAGGGGAGGAAATTTTTATTTATTCTGAGAATTTATTACAACAGTTGAATCAACAATAAATGCAACTTATCTCCCTTGGAAATTGTGCCAAGATTTCCTATAAATTTGTGCTACCTCAACTCCTCAATTTATGTTCCTAAAATACCTTGGAAGTTACGCCCATCTAGCTTATAAATTTGTGATGTATGATCCTCAAAATTTATGCTATACAACCCTCAAAATTGACACCCTCTTCCCTTGAAAATCATGCCCATCTATTGTACAACCTGTGCATTAAATGTGATGTACCAACCCTAAAAATTCATGCTTCTTTCTATGCAATATATGTTCAACAACTCCTTGAAATTTGTGTTATAAATTGCCTTGATTTTTATGATAGTGCCTTGGGATTTAGGCCCTCTCTTAGCTGGTGTAGAGAGTGCTCTCTTTTCCTTTAGTTTTACGAACTGATCCCTTTCTCTTCATCCCAAATCCTCTTGTGTTCTCTCCTTTTCTCCAAAACTCATGAAGAATGAATGAGTTGGTGTCTCTTCCCCTTTATTGACCATTTGTCTTCTCATAAGGAAATCCTTGGATCCAATGGTTGAGATTTGATTTTAGCCTTTGAGATGAAGGGTGGAGATATAATCTCTCATTGACCCTCTTGTTTTTCATTAATTAGACCAAAAAGTCACTTTATGACTTTAATTCTCATAAATTCATCTAACTTTATTTGTCATAAAGTTAAGGTAAGGGGTCATGTTGGACACACTTTCCTAGGCAAGACACCATGCCTTGGGAAACACTTGTCCTTAGTACACTTCTTCTAACAAATGCTGCAACATTTTTCATGTAGGTTGATTTTCATGCTTTATGATTGGGGAAATAGTGATTCTAGCTCAGATTAGAGAGGATTTTATTGATAAAACTTCTAGGTTTTAGAAAATTCCTACTATACTCCATTTCTACTATACACCATTTAGTTATATGAGTACCTCAACTATGTTCTTGTGTGCAACTTCCCTCAATAGAATCACAATATCTACAACCCGAAGTTTTATTGTCTCATCCAATAACTTTACATAATTGTTCATAAGCTCAATAAAATCAAAGAGACTTCCATCACTTCTTCACCATCTCATTTTAGGTTCCCATCTTGACTATTCAAATTCCTTGAGTCTTTTAACCCCCCCACCCCATTTACCCAATTTCACTGGCCTTCCAGGTTAAACATTAGACGAAGAGTTACTATGACTTGACCCAACCTCCTAGCTACAATTAAGGAAGTGGAGCCTACAACTAACCACCGACTGATAACTCACAACATCCCTTAGGGCTACAGGACACTCAGGGGACAACGAACAACCTCAGATGACCAAACTCTGAGTTGGGGCTCCTTTTCACTGATATAGGCTCCCAATCACATGCATGACAAGGCTTGGGTTAGGTTGAGGGCCTCCAACCACATACACAACACTGCGTGAGTGCAGTTGTGACCCAAATTATCTAGTTCAAAGGGTGTTGTCTCGAGATCTGAGCCACAATTCCAAGTCATCCTCTAGAACACTGCCCAAAACTACTTGAGATTTCTTAGAATCATTATTGACATGAAAAAAAAATTAAAACATTCAAACTTGAAGGCATAACTTGACCTAAACTGCCTCGAACATAACAAACATTTTGTCAAACATGCTCATCGCTTATGGCTCTGAATGACAGAGGTAGAAGGAAGGGTGACATATCAAATATTTGTAAGTGCAGACATGGTAAAAATAAGTTGCAGATTATTTTTCATGCTTTTGGAGGACCAAAAGCTCCTCAGTGGGGAGGATTGATCCAGGTGGCTCCAAACACAAGCCGAAGTCCAAGAGGACTTAGAAAGGGTCAAAATTCAAAGTGGTCATAATTCTCCAAATCAAGCACCAGATCAAAGCACTCATCGTCCTTATTCCAACGGTGCAAATGGAACTCAAATCCAAGCTCGTATGAGGGAGATAGAGCCAGTCAAAGTTGGGTTGTGGGTCAGGTTTAAGTGTCCTGCAAATTCACCGTCAACTGGCATGGGAACCTAGCTCCCGAAAGCGGGCGAATTTGTTGGATACTTAATTTGTCTATTATCCCTTATTTTACACAAATTCAAAAATGACTATTATTATTATTATTATTATTATTATTATTAAATTAAGTGGCAGGCCATGACCCCTACCACCTCCATCGAACCCAGCTATAAGGTTATAAAACAAATTTTTAATTAGATATGGGTTGGCGGCCATGACCCTGCTGGACCCCAAACCATCGTAACCGTATATATATAATTGTTTAGAAAAAACAAATGGCAGTGGGCAGGCCACCTCCGGTGGAGCCGACCCACGCCCCCACCCTCCATACTGTATACCATATGTGTTATATAAAACAGTTATGCAATAATGTTAACACGGTTCATTAAAATATGATTGTGCGCCAAGTTTGGGAGAGGCAGGATTTGATCCCCCGACCTCTCCACCTCTATTCCTTTTCCTAACTGCCATGCCATGGCTAGCAACTTTGTAAAGTCTGCGACCCTACCACCATATAAACGTGCCCTCAGTGTAGCGTCGAGGAGAAGAACAGAGGCAGGGCGGAATGGGGAGAGAGCCAACGGGATGGAGGTGTCGCGAACGGAGTTCCATCCAACAGAACCATGATTTGCAGTGCTAAGGCAGAACCATGATTTGCACGTATTTCGAGGTAGAATATTTTTGATGCCCAAAGATTCTCTGGGGAGGTAAAAAAAACATTTATCATAATGTAATCAAGTTTACAGTCATTTTTCTCATAATTTCATAGGGAATGCAATGGTGAGGTTGGATTCTCCTTTTGATCAGTAGATTTGTAGGTTCTCAATGAAGGAGAATCTTGAGGGAATCTTCCAAATTCCTTGGAGGCTAAATTTTCCCAGATTCAGAATGCAACCGACTTTATACTCTTCTCAAAGTTTCGCAAGGATATCAATGGCAAGATCAGTTTGCTGATTTTAATAGCAAATCTTCAGATGACCCAGAGGAGGGAATCTTTGAGGAATCTAGGGGGAATCTAAAAGATTCTTATAGCCCCACATTTTCACTTTGTCAGAATTCAGAAATTTGACTGTCGATTTTACACTATTTGATGCCATGAATTTGATGGTGTAATCAGATTTTCCATTTGATCATTCATATTTTTGACCACTTTTCAAAGTGGAGTGCAGGTGTCAACATTCAATGTGCGAGCAATCATTTCCATGATATTCGATGCCATGAGATTGATGGTACAACCAGATCCAGCAGTTTATCATCTTCTTCTTCAAAAAACTCCTTGATGTGAAGTATATGAAGTGTGATCATGTACTTCTTTGTCTCTTTGCTTGAGATGCATTGTGTTGTATAGATCCCTATTTTATATTTGATGTGGGATCTTGTTTTGTTCTTAATGTGAAATTTACTTATTGTCATGTTTTGATTGAGATCCCTTTGTCGCCATGTTGACGGGATACTCATGTGTCACTATGTATGCTTGAATTAAGATCCATTTGATGCCATGTTGGCGGGATGCTCATTATCATCATACGTGAAATTATTTCATGCTGATAGGAGTCCTTTTGTGAATGAGAGTTCCTATAGCGGAACATCTTGGGGAGCCACTCGTATGTGAGGGCATATTCCTTGCATGATAGATAAAACACATTCATGTACATCATCACTCTTTCCAACACTTAATGTGGCGGCCTATACCATCTTGACACCGAGGCTCAGAGACGTAGTCCCTCCTAGATGAACTCCGTTATCAATGTCTAGTGTTTTCTGTTGCTGATTCTTGTCATGTTCCTTCTTATTTACATCATGCATATATGTTACTTTATGCTCTTTTAAATGCAATTTTAACAACATCACGGAAGCAAAAGATCTTGGTTAAATTTGGGATTTGAGTCAACTCGGATCAAACAGTCTAATGCACAGAAATTATGCTAATGGAAGCATTATGTTGCTAGAGCCAGGAGGATCATCCTAGAGGGTGTGAGAGACCACATAGTCTCGAAATTACATGGCAAGGAGACTCTCTTTGCTATGTGGAAGACCCTCACTGAGTTATTCAAAAATAACAATGATGCCAAAAAACTTGGTTTGATGAACAAAATTAAGGATTGAAGACAAAGGGTTTGAGGTAGTGTTCAGCGATGGGAAGGTCTACCTAAATCATTTTTCTTCAGGTCAGATCAATCAAATTGGTGGTAGGATCGAGAGCCTGTACACATTAAAAGAAGATGCATGTGCAGCCTTGAGGAGCAAGGAAAAAATTAGAGATGTGGTGGTTGATAGGGAGTAGGATAGTCCTCTCATGATGGAACCTCATCTAATTAGTAGTTCGGCTGACCGGTAGGATGATGATGATGAATACTAGTCAAATACCTCCAATAGAAAGAGAGTCTTAGTCCCACAATTGTAGAAATTTGGGTAGGGTCTATTGAGGTGTCCTCCTCATGGATCATTACCTTGTTATATGTGCCCATGATATTCTGTAGCAGAAGTATCAATGTCAGTTGGTGCAGTGAGATATTGAGGAGCACAGAGCAGTGTTGATAGCAGTGTCAGAGGCACGGTGCAGAATCAACATCAATGCAATTTTCCTAGTGGACAGTTGCAGAGACAGCTGATTCAATGTTTTTTTGGATGCTTCTCAATTGCAGTTGTTGCAGTAGAAATAGTGAGAGGTAGTGCTACAATACATTCCACAGGTGTAGGATAAGGGTGGTGAAAAATCTCTTTATTGCTAAAAGGGAGTGTTAAAAAGTGTAGCAAGAAAGGTTCAATTTGGCTTTAGCCTTAGTCAAATTGAGTAAATAGAATTTCCACATCAATAAAACAACTTGGAGGCAGTGAACGAGTGTGACATGGCTCTTATCACTTAGTTAGCTTAGTAAATTCGAATTAGTGGGCTTGAAGTTCAGTGACGCATGTGTTGATTGCTAAATTTTAGCAATCTCATTCAATTATTTTTAGTTTTACTCAGTTAACTGACCTCTAACAATTAATAGAGTCAGTTGAAGGTCAGTTGTGTAATGGAACGGTTGTCTGACTCAGAGATCTATTAGTTAACTGATCAATCAACCTAAAATAGCTAGTGCATGCAGAGAATTTGAGTTCCTCAGCTGAAGTGGAGATGACAAGGCAGTGTAACATCAGACGTAGACTAGTCTTGAGTGTACAGGTGTTGCATGCAATCATTGATTAATCCTTGGGAATTGCGCAATAAATTTGGAGGACATTCCTAAATAATAGGGGCTAATTTCCCCAAGATTTGCACTAGGAAATAAGAGGCTTGGTGAGCTAATATTTGGCTATGTATTGGCCAAAATTGCTCATTGAGCAAAGAGAACAGTGATTCTTTTGTAGGTTGAGCATAGAGCTCGAGCTAGCAATTGTAATAGATTCTCTATTCATCTTATTAATGCAAAGAGGCTTGAGGGGTTTTTCCCAGTTGGGTTCCCCTATAAATCACTATGTATTTGTGGTTTTTCTTATTACATGTCTATGCATGTTGTTCTAAATTGTGAATTTCATTCCTCATATTAATAGAGTAGAATGTGTCTCATGATTTTACACGCAAATGTAATTCTATCAAATTTCTAATATATATATATATCAACTTTATATATGGAGAGATAAAGAAATTGAATGTAAAAAAATTATTGCAGGTTTACTTTTGCAGTAATATTTCAATTTTCATATTAACTAACATATTTTTTTATCAGACTCATATATTTTTCCTTTTACAGTATGAGCTAGCTATATAATTTCTCCATTATTCAATTTGTACTTTGAATCAAATATTTGAACATCCCTATTAACTAATATTTCAATATCAACTTCACATACACATACATATGTAGCGAGATAAAACAAAAAAGTATTTCAATGTTGGCTATAAATAAAATATTCCAATGCCCACCTTCAATGCTTTATATGGAGTTGACATGTATAATTTTACAAAAATATTTAAAATATGTAGTATAGCTTCAAGGAGTTCTTTCCTGAATGTTGAAGTAGCTAGGAATGAGAATCCAAACCCTCCTACTAGAGAACATGGACCATTTCCAATAAACAGTGCCTCATGAAATCATTTAATTTCATTTTGGAGCACATCATTTGTGCCTCAAGATTATTTTTAGATTGATTTGATTGTTATACATGTTACAATCTATATGCAACTCACAAGAGCATTACCCCTTCCTAGCATTATGGTCATTGGAGGAGATTTCTTTTGTTATAGCAATTCTCGCCCCTAAATAATCTAAACATTAGTTCCTAATACTTCTATGTCCCAACACTTTGATGACACAGTTATTGATCACCTTCCTTGTTTTGGTATTCTCTTGATGCACTTATTCAACTATTGCACCACAATAGAGAGTTTCACAAGATGATGAGAGAAGACATTTGTGCACAATACACACAGGTCCCATGGATTAGCCCTCCCAGGGGCCTCTATCTTGGGATGGTTTTCTATTTCTAACACTATGTAATTGAGGGATACTTATTATCAAACTTGAATATACTTGAAGACATTGAATGCCCAACCTCAAGTTTCCTTTAGGCCAATGCAAAGTTTTTTTGCATTGGCTTTTGGTTGAGACAAACCACTAGAGTACAAACTTTGAGAGGACCTATCAAGGTTGTCACCTACAAGACATTGAATTAGACAATGACCTTATCTTTTGGTGCCCAATATACTAGGAAATCGAGGAGCAGTTCAATTGCCTCTATAAAAAGTCCAAAGGATCCCTTACTTTCTCTTATCATCGCAAAGTAGAAGTGCCTAGTTATGTTTATGAGGGAGGTACTAGATCCTAGGAGATCAATTTTATAAGTTCCACATAAGACAAGCCCTATTGGATTGATTTCAAAGTGTTATGTGGCATCAACATATAAATCGATAAAAACCCACAACTCCTCTAGTGTTGCAACCAACAAACTAATTCCTGCCAACCTAGATCCATCGTAACTTTCGATCTACCTAGCAAAAGGAATCAAATCTCTTGAGATGCAAACCACTTTTAGAGTGAAAAAGGATTTGATCCCTCTGGATGCTTGCTAGATCTGAATTCTGACGTTGAGATGGATCTACGTTGATTTAATTTACCCTTTAAATAAGGCTATATTCCACATGAATACCATGGGTTTTCATATAAGGAGTGAATACCATGAAGCTATTTTTATTTTAACATTTTTTTATTAATTTTTATTTATTTTATTTATTTTCACTTAGTTAAAATATGAATAATTTAATATATATAATATATATATATATATATATATATATATATATATATATATATATATATTATATATTAAAGAATATTAAATTAATTTTAAACTACAAATATTACATTTTAAATATTAAATTCAAAAACTAGAATATAAAAAAAGATGGTAAATTGATTATATTACTTCCATTTTATTTTAATTTATAATTTTTTTTTCTTTTTTTTAGTTTTAATTTTTAATTTTATGTGATTTGACTAAGTAAAAATGTTAAACTAGACAAGACAAGACATCACAATATCTCTACCATTCTTACTATTCTCTACCATACTGGATTAGAGAGTGTTGGTGCAACTAAGGTTTCCATGAAGATTCACTCAAGGCAGAACATTCAAATTTCCATGAAGTTTCACTCATGACCCAACATTCAACACAAATACAACCAAGTTGACATACATCTTAATGCTCTAACACATTTATGTCAAACATGCCCCACACAAAATACTTCCCATAATGTCCCATTACTAAATTCTTTTTGATGACCTTAATGTTAGGTGGGCTTCAATAAATATTAAATGTTCAAAGCTAAGTCCCCCTAGGTCAAACTTGCACTAGTAAATTCTTTTTGGTGGCCTTGAATGTTAGGCAATAAAAATTAAATGTTCAAAACTGAGTCCCCCTAAGTCAAACTTGCACCACACATAATACTTCCCATAATGTCCCATTATTAAATTCTTTTTGATGGCCTTGAAGGTTAGGTGAACTTCAATAAATGTTAAATGTTCAAAGCTAAGTCCCCTTAAGATTCTTTTCAAAATTGATATTATTAGTTCAAAGCTAAGTCCCTCTAAGATTCTCTTCAAAATTGATATTATTAAGGCTTTCTTTGTCACCTTCTTAGTAATTGATAACTACCTTGTATTTCCATTTATTTCCATCCTTTCCATTACTTTCAAAATTGATATTATTAAGGCTTTCTTTGGCACCTGCTTAGTAATTGATAACTACCTTTCCACCTACCTTGTATTTCCATATATTTCCATCCTTTCCATTACTTTTACTTGCATTTCCATCTATGATGTAAATATTGATATTTTCCATCTACCTTTACCCATTTATGATGTAAATGTTGATTACCCATTTATGATGTAAATGTTGATATTAAGCTAGGTCCTTCTTAATGAGTTATTTGAAATTTCATAGTCTGAATTGGTTCCTACTTAAACATGCCTGGTTTAGTCTTTGAGACAAGCATATGACTACTAACAAGATCAACTACGTAACCATCAAATACACAGATTTAAAATTAAGGAGATTTGAACCTCGAATTTTATAGTATACAACACTTCATTTTATATTATAAAACACTTGATGATACTCGCCAATTGAATTCTCTCCAAAGAATTATATATACCCCTTTTATTTTCAACATTAGTGGATCGTGCTCTTTCTTGTTTTCGACTTTGTACTTACTCTTGTCCTTTTATTTATTAACCTTTGTACTTACTCTTCTCTTATTTATTTTCAACATTAGTGGATCATGCTCTTTCATGTTTTGTTATACTTTCTGAGTAGCCTTATGTACATAGGTTCTATTGACCACTGGAGTGGCAATTGATTATTACATGAAAATTCCATGCCCAAGGATGATCCAGGACACTTGTACCATCAGATATCGTCAGTCAACAAAGTTTTTTAGCTTTACTTCTATCTTCTCATCATCTTTCTTGTACCTAGACTCCACAACCTATGGAGAATTGTAATAAGTGATACTAATAATGATGAGTTTTGAGTCTATAACATGCCTAGGATGTTGGGACTCGATTAACAAAGGAGTACACCTTGGTGAGTTTTTTTATCTGGTTAATTATCCCTTCTTTTTAGAGACGAATAATTTTCTGGGTTTTTTCACTCACGTTTTACCCCAAAGCCGAGGTGACGGTTTGAAGGTTGAACCCCTGACACATATTAGTGTCTAGAGTTGATGTATATTACCATACTAGATCACACACAAAAATTCGTGGAATTTGGTTAGGTCAAGGTAGTTTTTTTAAAATTTTTAGATTTTTCGCAGGTCAAAAATTGCAAATATAATTGTATTTAAATTGTAATAAGTGTAGTCTAGAGAAGTTGTATGGAGTATGAGTAATCAAAATTACACCTTTCACCCTCAACTTTCTACTACACTTAATGAAGCCATGAATTAAATAAATGGAGAAAAACAAATATTCATACATGCTAAATGTTGTGGAAATGAGGTGGAAAATTATGGGAGAGTTAAAGTGAAGTCTCAAGGTGATGTGGACTCCTAAAATCAAAGAAAAGACGTGCTCAAATAAAATCAAATTTCTGGCATTAAATGAAAAAATTGCTTGGAAATTCGAATTTGTGAAGTTAATGCACATTTGGGAGGATTTAGGAGAATATTTGGTGGAGATTTTTGTGGGAAATTGTCCCCACATGGGTGACCACCCATATACACTTGTCGTTCTACCATAAAATTCGAATTTGGCACATAAGGGAAGAAGAAAATGATGTCCACTTGCCAGAATTCGATTTTTACACTTGGCATTGGAGCTCCATTCAACAAATTCGAATTTCTCTTTGGGATTGTCACTTTATGCCACTTGTTTAATCGCTTCTACATTGGGATTGGCTCCAATGCTATTTTTCATTGTCATTCTTCATTGGGATTTGCTCCCAACTCTCTATATAATAGAGCCATGGGCTCTCACATTGTATAATATTGTTACTAGCTATTGTGCTTGCTGAAGCATTGTTACCTTGTACACTTTTAGAAATATCAATAAAGACTTTGGGGTTTCACTCATGAGGTGTTGCTCCTTTTCGAGTGCGATGAATTGTTGAGCATTAGTATAATTATTTTTACTTGTGCTTTGATCTAATTTGCTTCCATATGCTCTTGTAGATTTGTTAATGTAGAGTTATTTTGCATTGACATTTGCTTTAGAAGTATAATTTAGGTATAGAATGCTCTAGTTGGTTTTAAATAAATCTCTAGAGTTTCTTATCATTGTTTATAGCTAAAACTATATGGAACTAATTCTTGATTGAAGTTTTATAAAGGGAACATCTTGTTGGGATTACAGCATCAAGCGTGAAGGGAAGTCTTTGGAGAGACCAACCCACTCTTGATACATTCTTAAAGGAGCTCTCATTTGTTCTTTGAACCTTCATAGTCTTATCGTACAAAGTGGTTTTGCAGGGATTTCGACCCATAACTTGTGCACAAGTTGAGAACTTCTAAATTTAAATCTCTTTTAAAAAACATTGTACTTCATTTCTTTCATTTGCTATCTAAGAGCTTGAAGATGGCTAAGCAAAGACGAGAGTTTACTCTCACTCTTTAGCTTAGCCTTTTGTAAATTATAATTATACATATACATTTTATCTTGTTGATTTTTCCATTAATACTTAACTTATTTTGCAACCATTGTTTGGATTATTTGTTAACTCTTATGTGGCAGATTTTGAAAAGCAACTTCCTGCAACATCTAACAAGTGTTTGCGGGACCTTTAGCAAGTGTCGAGGGTTCGATTTCCAAGGATGTCGTGATCCCTTTTGAAGCTTATTTTGGCTAAGCTGAGTTCACTAGAGGGCTGCCCATTTTCCTCTTTAAGCCGTGGGCATTTAGAGGAAACTCACACCTTGTTTCCCTTGCATAAGTTTTGTGACATCTTGTCACTACTTTCTCCAAAAAGGAGGTCTAGTGTCCAAGTTTCAAGCAATTATTGTGAGGATTCTCCTTGAAATTTAGTTGAGGACTTTGAAGGACCCTCTTCCCATTGTAATATTAATAAAAGATCTAACTTGCTTGCGGGAGCTTGGGATTTCTCCCATAGTATCCTATCTCCCCATTTAGAGGGAAGCTTCTCTTGGGTGGATTGACATTTGCATGGTTTGAGATTTCATACTGCATTCACTTACATGCATGCTTTAATTGAGAATTAACACAACCTCACTATCACATTTCATTAAGTTTGTTGCAATTTCGTTTGAGCTTTGCATTTTCTTTCTCATTGTTATTTGGAGCTACAAGCTTACACTTTACTTTGGGCAATTCATTCTTTACATGCAAGTATTTTATATTCTTAACAAACTTTGATTTGTTTCCATTTACTTTGGTAGATTGTTTCATGAGCACTTGAATACATGCTTCAATTTTATGCTACATTGTTATCTTTAATATTGGAACAATTTATTGTCATTCTTTATTTGAAACAAATTTTACTTTCAAGCAAATTACTTTTATCATTTTAATTCATTGATGAAACACATGCAACACTTGTAAACTAATTTTATTTCTCCAATTGAAGTTATAATTGCAACTTATGTTCAATACTATTTCATTTTCAAGCATTGCAAATCAATCTCTTTGAAGCATTTGCATGTATCATTATTTTAATTTGGGGAATTAACACAATTTGCATTTCATCTAGGCATTTTAGTGTAGGAAGGCCCCAAGCCTCATTAAAATTTTACCTCCAACATAAGTTGATTGAAATAGACATCTTAGGGATTCTCTACTCCTCTATTGACTCCTCACTGTGAGAACCATATCATTAGGAAATAGCGAAGTCTAAAGATTGAAGAGTTAAATTGTAATCTTGTTGTAAAACTAATTAACAAAATTAACCAAGAGCATTTTCCATTACATTTACTTTACTTGTCTCTTGATGGTTTGAATTTTCATATGCAAAGTCTATTCCAAAAGAAAATATTGTAATCATTTCAAACAAGTGTTTGCTTTTCATGTTTCAAGTCTAATTGCATATTGATGTCTTGGTTTAGCACTTCCTTTCTTTTAAATTTCCAAATTAATTACTAATTTTTGGGTTTTGGCAAGATATGTTTCACATGTTTTGATTTATAAAGTTGATTATCTCAAAAGCATTTTGTATCTTACATATCTTGTGCTAACAATTCTCATTTACATTTCAAGGTTACTTTGTTTTCTCTTTTGAGAGCATTGCATTTTACTTTGAGCAAATATATCTTTAAATTGTTGAGCAAATTTTTTATAAGGCATTGGTTTTATGGTTTTTACTCATATTAGATTGACATTGTTATTTCAAGTTGTTCACTTCATATTTGCCCATAAATCCTTAAAAGTAATACATTTTCACTATAACACTCTTCTAAAAACTCACATCTTTTAAATTAATTTTTCATTAGAGACCACCCCCCTTAGCTAACCTAGGAGATAACTCAAATGGAGAGAGTCGGGATTAGTGTGACAACTCCTTCTCTGAGTTCCCTACCACCAACCACACCTTGTGGGGTTGAAGGCTTTTCTCACTGACATGTAGGTAGGTGTAGATGGCTTGCTCAACATCTTTAGCACCGCTTTTGGGGACAAGTCTTCTTGTACTTGGGAATAATTGACTAACCTTTTGGTTTTAGCATTTTGAACTTTAGATTTAGATTCTTGCTCAAGTGGCGACTCCACTCAATCCAAATTTTGCACTAGTCTCTACTAGGAGAAATTCAAATGGTCTAGTTAACCCCTCTCCAGATCTTGAAAGGGTTTTGAAAGAGAGGTTGAATAGACTTTCTCGTAGTAGAGATCTTTCTAGTCTTGGGCAAGAGGCTATTTCTGATATTCATTTTTTTTTCAAGAACAAGTAGAGCCTAACATCATGAATGATCTTTTTGCTCTTTGTGACTTCACTAACATAAATGGCTATCCTTACAATATCCCTGACAATGCTATTGAAAAGTTGCCTTCCTTTCAAGGTAACAATGCCATTAGTGCTACATCACATATGAAAATTTTTAATATTTGTATCTTTAAATGGTGTAACACTACTAATTATGAGGAAGTGAAGATGAGGCTTTTTGTTTTATCTTTAGAAGAGGATACTCTTGATTGGCCCACTGAGCAACTTGCTAACTCATATAACTCTTTACAAGCCATTATGACTTCATTTTTAGATAAGTTTGAAGAAAAAAAAGGAAAATAGGCATTTGATCAATGCCATTAGCAACATGAAGAAAAATGAGAATGATACCATGGAGGAGTTTAGCAAGAGATTCAACGAATTAGTAAAAAACATGCCTGCCACTGTTAAACCTCTTGATGAATTTCTTTTATGCTCATATCTAGATACTTTTGCGGTTGACACAACCTAAGAGTTGAAGAGGAAGGAGCCTACAAATTTAAGTGTAGCTTAATCTGAAGCCTTGAAGATAGAAAGGGCTAGAAAGCAGTTAGGAAAATCAAAGTGTAGCCTACGAATCTAAGTGTAGCTCAATCTGAAGCCTTGCAGATAGAAAGGGCTAGAAAGCAGTTAGGAAAATCTGAAATTCTTGGTTTCAATAGAGGGCCATCAAAATCAAATGATTACAGAGGCAGTGCCAAGGAAGAGACTACACATGAACTTATTAAAGAATTAACTCAACTCATCAAGAGCATGAAAGCAAATCACATCAAAGAAATGTAAACCATGCAAAATAGGTTGGTGGCCATGGAGAGATCACAAGTGCAAAGATTCCAAATTACGCCAAATTATAGATGGCAAAATAATAAAGGCCCTCAACAGGAGCATAAGCCTCCAAATCCATTGGAATCCACCAACATGGTAGATCATATTCCCCTTTTTTGTAGGCCATGTAATGAGTTCCATGAAGAAGCCACATGTCCATATGTGAAGAGAATCATGGAAAGTGGCATGTCAGGAGGGACAAGTGGTCAAATCAATATGTTCTCCATGGAAGATAAGATATACACCTTTGAGAGAAATCAAGAGATTGACCATAGGCCTAATAATCTTGGGGTTTACAATATGATTGCAGATTTTGACGAGGTCACTTAGATTTTTGGGGAAAAACCTACATCTTGACATATTCTTGCTATGGAAAAACACAAAGGGATGATTTATCAGAGAAGGGATATCCAAGACCAAAATAATCACATAAATTTTTCTCCTCCTACTTCAGAATTGAATTTTGACTTGGGCAATTGGGAAAATAATGCAAAGGTTTCTATTCCAGAGACAAAAATTTTAAAGATACCATCTCAAAGGGCCAAGTTACTAAGTTCCATTGAAGTTACTCAAAAGGAAAAAAAGCCTAGTGACAAACCGAAAGATGAGGAAATTGTATTGAAAACCATGAATTGTTATGTGGGGAATGAAATTCATCTACCATTTTATGTTTCTTTGATAGTGAATAATCGTCTTTTACACAACCACATATTTGATTCAGGGGCTTCATCAAATGTCGTGACCAAAAAATTCATGGAGCAACTAGATTTAAGGGTTTCTAGGCCCTATCACAACATATGTTCAATGGATTCTAAAAGAATTGAAGTGTGTGGAATAATTAAAGATTTACAGGTTTTCCTAGCTACATACACAAATAGAATAAAGACTATGGATATTGTTGTGATAGATGTTCCAGATTCATGGGGAATGCTCCTATCAAGAAAATGGACATCAGATCTAAATGGTAGCCTTCAAATGGACTTAGCTTATGCCACCATCCCCATGCCTGATAATACCTTTGTCAGACTTGATCAAGAGTTAGAGAAAAGATATCATGTTGAAAATCCAAGGAAACCCAACAATGAGATTATCTATAGATCATGCTAGACAGAGAGTGATGCAATGTTGACAAATTTTCATCCCCCCTTAGCAGAACATATTCAAAATGAAGAGATTAGGCATAACTTAAAAAGCTTGTGTACTTCAAATCTTCCATCAAAGCATTTTCAAGACAAAGCAGTAGGATTGGCAATAAATGCATCATCATCACCTTCACAACTAACCAATAAGAAAAGAAAAAAGCGAAAAAAGGAAAAAGATATAAAAAATGAACCACCAGTTTTGAGCAGGATCACGTCTCAAAGCATCAATAGTCGGAAAAGAAAAAACAAATAGGTTTGGTATATCTGATAGCCACAAACATGTTAATATTAGGGCAAGTCATAGTCCCAAGATAGTCAGAATTTGGCAAGACACATCAAAGAAAGAACCTATGGACTTGTCTGTGAGTAGGCAAGTTCTCAAGATGGATTTCACCGAAGATATCTGATGCCACGGGGCATCTTTTTGTATCATATTTCTAACCTTATCTCGTGTCATTTTTGTTTAAATAGTTTTATTTCATGAATAAATTGTCATTTATGCTCTTAGAATAAATTTTCATTTCTTCATTTCTGTACTTTATTTTATTTGATGATATTTTGAATAGACACTGTTGATATAAGTCTTTTGTCGGTTGATGGAGATTCCAGGGTCTTGCACACTATCACTTTGTATCTAGCATGCATCCTCATATGCAGCCAAATCTTGACCACTGGAGTGGCACTTGATGATTACATGAAGATTCCATGCCCAAGAATGATCCAGAGAACACTTGTACCATCAGATGTCGTCAGTCAACAGAGTTATTTAACTCTACTTCTATTTTCTCATCATTTTTCTTGTACCCAGAGTCTACACCCTAGGGAAATTGTAATAAGTGATACTAGTAATGATGAGTTTTGAGTCTGTAACAAACCTAGGATGTTGGGACTCTATCAACAAACGAGTACACTTTGGAATGTTTTTTTTTATCTGGTTAATTATCCTTTCTTTTTTAGAGGTGGATAATTTTCTAGGTTTTTACACTCAGGGTTTACCCCAAAGTCGGGGTGACGGTTTGAAGGTTGAACCCCTAACACATCTTAGTGTCTAGAGTCGATGTATTCCATACTAAATCACACAAAATTTCGTGGAATTTGGTTAGGTCTAGGTAGTCATTTTTTTATTTTTTAGATTTCCTGCAGGTTAAAAATTGCAAATATAATTGTATTTAAATTGTAATAAGTGTAGTCTAGAGAAGTTGTATGGAGTATGAGTAATCAAAATTACACCTCTCATGCTCAACTTTCTACTATGACACACTTTGATGGGTTAATAATGTGTTTTGAGCCCTCAAAACCCACTTTTATTAAGTTTAGTGGAAAATCTGACAATGAATTAAGTCAGAAATTAAATAAATTAAGTAAAATAAATATCCACACATGCTAAATGTTGTGGAAATGAGGTGGAAAATTATGGGGGAATTAAAGTGAAATCCCAAGATAACATGGACTCTTAAAATCAAGGAAAGGACATGATCAAATAAAATTGAATTCCTAGCATTAAACGAAAAAACTGCTTGGAAATTCGAATTTGTGAAATTAATGCACGATTTGAGAGAATATTTGGCAGAAATTTTTGTGAGAAATTGTCCTCACATGGATTACCACTCATATACACTTCTCATTCCACCATAAAATTCGAATTTGGCACATAAGGGAAGAAGAAAATAATGTCCACTTGCCAGAATTCAATTTTTACACTTGGCATTGGAACTCCATTCAACAAATTCGAACTTCTCTTTGGGATTGTCACTTCATGCCACTTGTTTAATCACTTTTACATTGGAATTGGCTCCAATGTCATTTGTCATTGTCATTCTTCATTGGGATTTGCTCCAAACTCTCTATATAATAAAATCATGGGCTCTCACATTGTATAATATTATTACTAGCTATTGTGCTTGCGGAAACGTCGATGCCTTGTACACTTTCAGAAATATCAATAAAGGCTTTAGGGTTTCATTTATGGGGAGTTGTTCTTTTTCTAGTGTGATGAATTGTTAAGTACTAATATAATTTCTTTTACTTGTGTTTTGATTTAATTTGCTTCCATATGCTTTTGTAGATTTGTTAATGTAAAGATATCTTGCATTGACATTTGATTTAGAAGTATGCTCTAGGTGTAAAATGCTCTAGTTGGTTTTAAATAAATCTCTAGAGTTTCTTGTCATTGTTTATAATTAAATCTATATGGAACTAATTCTTGATTGAAATTTTGTAGAGGGAACATCTTGTTGGGATTACAGAATGAAGCGTAAAGGGAAGTCTTTGGAGAGACCAACCCACTCTTGATACATTCTTAAAAGAGCTCTCATTTGTTCTTTGAACCTTCATAGTCTTATCTTACAAAGTGGTTTTGCAGGCATTTAAGCCCATAGCTGGTGCACAAATTGAGAACTTCTAAATTTAAATCTCTTTAAAAAAAACATTGTACTTTATTTCTTTAATTTGTTATCTAAGAGCTTGAAGATGGCTAAGCAAAGATGAGAGTTTACTCTCACTCTTTAGCTTAGCCTTTTGTAAATTATAATTGTACATATACATTTTATCTTGCTGATTTTTCCATTAATACTTAACTTATTTTGCAGTGATTGTTTGCATTGTTTGCTAACTCTTATGTGGCAAATTTGAACAACAACTTCCCGCAACATCTAACAAGTGTTTGCAAGACCTTTGGCAAGTGTCGAGGGCTCGATTTCCAAGTATGTCGTGAGCCTTTTTGAGGCTTATTTTGGGCAAGTTGAGTTCACTAGAGGGCTACCCATTTTCCTCTTTAAGTAGTGGGCATTTGGAGAAAACTCACACCTTGTTTTCCTTGCATGAGTTTTGTAAGATCTTGTCACTACTTTCTTAAGAAATGAGGTTTAGTGTCCAAGTTTCAAGCAATTATTGTGAAGATTCTCCTTGAAGTTTAGTTGAGGACTTTGAAAGACCCTCTTCCCATTGTAATATTAATAAAAGATCTAACTTGCTTGTGGGAGCTTGGGATTTCTCCCATGGTACTTATCTCCCCATTTAGAATGAAGTTTTCTTGGGTGGATTGACATTTGCATAGTTTGAGCTTTCGTACTTTATTCACTTACATGCATGCTTCAATTGGGAATTAACACAACTTCACTATCACATTTCATTAAGTTAAAGATTGTTACAGTTTCATTTACAATTTGCATTTTATTTCTCATTGTTGCTTGGAGCTACAAACTTACACTTTACTTTGAGCAATTCATCCTTTACATGCAAACATTTTATATTCTTAACAAACTTTGATTTGTTTCCATTTACCTTAGTAAATTTTTTCATGAGCACTTGAATACATGCTTCAATTTTATGCTACATTGTTATCTTTAATATTGGAACAATTTATTGTTATTGTCTATTTGAAACAAATTTCACTTTTAAACAAATTATTTTTATCATTTTAGTTCATTGGTGAAACACATGCAACACTTGTAAGCTAATTTTATTCCTTCAATTGAAGTTATAATTGCAACTTATGTTGAACACTATTTCATTTTTAAGCATTGCAAATCAATCTCTTTAAAACTTTTGCTTGTATCATTATTTTAATTTTGGGAATTAACACAATTTGCATTTCATCTAAGCATTTTAGTGTAGGAAAGCCTCAAGCCTCATTAAAATTTTACCTCCAACATAAGTTGGTTGAAGTAGACATCTTAGAGATCCATACCATTGAGCGAAAGTAAACTCTGAGGATTGAAGAGTTAAATTGTAATCTTGTTGTAAAGCTAATTAATAAAATTAACCAAGAGCACTTTCTATTACATTTACTTTATTTGTCTTTTAATGGTTTGAGTTTTCATATGCAGATTCTATTCCAAAAGCAAGTATTGTAATAATTTCAAACAAGTGTTTTCTTTTCATGTTTCAAGTCTAATTGCATATTGATGTCTTAGTTTAGCACTTCCTTTCTTTTACATTTTCAAGTTAATTACTAGTTTTTGGGTTTTGGCAAGATATGTTTCATATGTTTTGATTTATAAAGTTGATTATCTCACAAGCATTTTGTATCTTACATATCTTGTACTAACAATTCTTATTTACATTTCCAAGTTGCTTTATTTTCTCTTTTGAAAACATTGCATTTTACTTTGAGCAAATATATCTTTAAATTGTTGACCAAATTCCTTATAAGGCACTGGTTTTATGGGTTTTAATAATCATATTAGATTGGCATGGGTTTTAATAATCATAACACTCTTCTAGAAACTCACATCTTTTAGCTTAACTTTTCATTAAAGACCATCCCCTTAGCTAGCCTAGAAAATAGCTCAAACGAAAAAACCCAGAATTAGTGTGACAACTCCTTCTTTGAGTTCACCAACCACACCTTGTAGGGTTGAAAGCTTTTCTCACTAACTTGTAGGTAAGTGTAAGCAACAGGGTCAACAGGTTCCACTTACTAATTTGGCATTTTAAGTTCCAAAAGTCTATAGGCACAGAGCAAGATGTTGATCGAGAATAGGAATCTGTGGTTTCAATCCCACCCCAACAATTGTGGTTTAATTAGTCAAATTACGGAAGTAAAAAGGAATGTGTTAACCTCACATCGTTCACACCCATATATTTGACGTTCAGCGCATCTCAATGCTTGGGGTCCACTCCAGTCACCTTTATATGTTGGGAGTCCCCTACCCTCTGACGTATTGATACCAAGTTTCAAACACATTTTCAAGACTAATAGCAGCTGGTCGAAAACATAAAACACATTTTTTATGTTCTCCATTATTTCCCCACCCTAACCTAGTGTCCCCACCGTTTTATGTTATATATTTAATATATTATTTGCCCCATCCCACCTAGTGTCTGTGCTATAAAGTTGGCAGGCTACAATGTGGATAGCCTCAACCTGCATGATTTGTGCAAAAAATTATCCTGTTTGCTCATCTTTGTGACAGTATAAAGACATCATTGATTTTTCTCAGCTACATATGACCTAGCTGGCCACAGATTGTAGCTTCTACTGACTCTTCCTACAATTGGCGGGTTGGGGCCTACGGTATAAAGAGATAACTGGGGACGAACAATTCTATAGCAAGTACTGACTTATCAGTGCAAGTTTCAATTTTATTTGGACTGACCGTATTATATGACCAATGAAGAAAATCTGTCTCTGCAAACGAGTGGTTTCAATTTTATTTGGATTGACCGTATTATATGACCACTTGAGAAAATCTGTCTCCGCAACTTTACGCAACTTCACGAGTGGTGGTTTCAATTTTATTTGGATTGACGGTATCTGCAACTTCACGAGTGGTGTACTACATTGCTGTTCAATCCTTTTTATAGCTCGTCTGATCGCTTTTGCCAGGTTCAGTGATCGCTTTTGCCAGGTTCAGTGACCCCCTTGTGGACCTTCTCTGTCAGAAGGGTTAAAAGGTACCCCGTAGTGATGACAGCATCCTTAGTATGCATCGGTTAAAGTAATGTAAACATCCTTTAACCTCAAATTTTGTAACATTCAAATTTTAAAAATCATCAAATAACCAGCTCATGCTCTCTTCCAAATACCATGCCTACATGATGCATATTTCAAATGCCATGTACATTTGACAATACGCATGCTAGTGCATAGAGCATGTCTCGAGTGTCATGCATAATGGAATGGAAAGAATCTGCAATTGCAATTCAATACACTTAAATCCAGAACGTACGCAAATGTTGAAACCATACACGATAAACAATAAGGAGATTGTCTGAATACAATTGGCACATTGGTTTCATTTCAATTTTTTGCAACCCTGAACATCAAACGGTCAGAAATGTTAAAATATATGCCCATAAACGGAATAAATAGAAGGCTGATAAGTTTCGAACCCAACACTTGGCCATTAAGAATAACCAGTCAAACTGTTTAAAATCTGTAAAAAAAAAATCCAGATGTATCATGTAACTACCATAACTTTGCAAGGCATGATAATACTTGAAGCAAAATTATCAACATTAAAAACCCACGGTAAAAGTGGAAAGGGAAATATGAACAATACAGATTATTTTTGAAGAGAGAAACAATTATGACCGTTCCAATTACAGATATAAACATCGATTTTATAGGTTCTACAAAATCTTTTGAATGCTCTCTTCATTACCATATAAATCAAAATAACACATATTACCCCTCCCAATTCCCGTTTGAGTAAGAACAGGAAAACGTAGCATTTTTAGTGCTAATGCTAGCTCAGTGAACCTTGCAAAAACTCCATCCTTATCGTGTGTGCTGGTCGTTCACAGCTATCGTTCAGTCTGCAGGATGATCAGAACATTTTGTAAGTACTCAAAATATATATAACTCAAAGCGGTGCTTCATTTGAATTAGACTCCGTAATCCATGAAAATACCTCTGCTTGAAAATAGTAGGGCGTGACTGAGAACAAAAAAAAAAAAAAAAAACCAAAATTTCCCATATTAAATCAATGTCGACCTCTGTGCCTCCTGTTCGAGAACCTTGTAAACCGACTTCTAGCAAACCTTATAGGTCCTCTCGCATTACCCCCGGAGATATCATCCTCGGCAGTAACATCATTACCAGCTCCAGAATCCTCTTCACTCAAAGTTAAGGCCTGCCCCAACCTGTTGTGATCTTGGGAAGATATAGTTCTTCTGATTGTGATCCGAGCATGGGGATCCAGATACTGGACAAGAAGTAGAAAAGACCACCAGTCACCTTCATCAGCAGAAAAATCACCGTCATTGAATCCATTATTAATATTGCCACCATTCTCAATGACATAGTCCCCAAATACCAAGGCACCAGGCATTGTTGATCGAATAGTGCTAAGCACGTCACCAATATTACTTTCTTGTTCTAATCTTTGCCAGTTTCTCCGCCGAACAGGGTCTACTTTTGTCGGTTGTGCACATGGATGATCAAATCTTGCATGCCTTCGCAACTGTGCATAATTTCCTGAAAATGGACAGGATTCCTGTGCACAGCTCCTTGTCTTTGTATCTAAATATCTTCGTGCTTCCTGAACAACTGTCGAACCTTTCACTTGTCCTCTGCAAAGTGGACAAGTCATTTTTGGTCTTTCATGTCTATCCAGCTCCACACCTGCATTATGTTGGATATCTTCTTCCCCGGGTATGTTTTCAGTTCCTGATACTGTATCTGACATTATGGCATCAGATCCTGAATTGCTTACAGATTCTTGATTTGGGGGAGAGCTTTCATCTGCGTCATCTGACCCAGGCAATGTTGCATGAAATGCGGCACTCATTTTCTTGAATTGATCAAGGCAATTCGAGTGCCTATAGCTCGTATCACACATATAAGGACGACAACCTTTCTCATAGGACGAACACAAGAGAAGAACGACATTATGTGGGGGATTCATACATATGGGGCAGATAGCATCTTCCCAATCCTTCTTTAACAAAGGTCTTCCTGAATCAGAGGAATTTACTTGTGACCCCCTGGTGTCAGGGTAAGGAGCTGATGCTCTAGATTTTCTGGATGCCTGTACCCGATTACTTTTTTCTTTAGGCATTGAAATAAACCACCTGACAACAAAAGAATAGTTTTTTCAATAGCTAGGAAAGAAAAATAAGCAGCATAGAATTGAGAAATCTGATCAGAATGTTCACCCATTTCAAGTCAAAAAAAGCCACAAGAGGTTAAACAGCTTGATGAAAGTGGTTATTGTCTTAGCCCCAAACATGGTTCAAAACTCACAAAAGTGGCAGGTTCAGCTCTCCAAGGGTGGGCAAAGGTGGTGGAACCATCATGGCTGTTGAGTCACGCAACGTGGCCTCATGCCCCTCCTGAAATGTCCTTAAGTTTTCAGGATTCTTGTGCAAGGTGGTCTTATGCCCCTCCAGATGAATACCCACGAATGGTGTACCAGGTTCAGGTCATGGCCTTAGGTTTTCAGAATTATGGATCTCAGATGGCTCCTCTTGAAGCGTTCTCCATTGCAATTCAATTCAAAAATCAATCATAATGTTTATCCACTTCTATTTCAGTCCAACACTTTTCCCTACATGGATTCAAAACTATCCAAAAATTTTGATTTTCATTTTGAACCGGCAAAGCTAAAGGCTCAAATGCGACTCTGGTTATGAGGAACCCATGTTCTAAGGTCAGCACTGTCCACTCATAAAATATTTATCATTGCACTTATCCGTTTATGCTTTTGCTCACAGGACTCAAAATGGTACAGTGAAAAACATAGTAACCGTCTATCACGAATACTTCCTGTAGGAACGCTCCAGGTTCAAATCCTGGCGTGTACGTTTTCCACAAACTGCAGCAGCAGCCAAGACTAGGTGAAAGACCCAGTGGCCTTGATGGCCCATGGATACCGTGAATCAACTGTATAGCCGGTTTTGTTATCGTGCATCGTTGAACAAATGTTTAAAGAGAGAGTAATTAACCCTGACCAAAAATGAAATCATTTTTAACCTTTCTATCTATACCAATGGGACATGTTCCCACATCCCCAATCCGGGAACATTTCAATTAAAATATCCAGGCAAGAGCAATAGCATTAGCACAAGCGACCCACAAGGGAAAACATGTCAAGCAAAGGAGACTTGAACGTGGTGGAGTTATTCATTAACCAAAAGAGCAAAACGAATTCATTCTGTAATTTATCCATACCGGCGAAAGGCTAGGTCAAGCCAGACCTGACAAGCGGGAAATTCAGAATGGTTTCTAAATTATAAATAAAAACCCCAAAACTGAATTAATACCAATCCAGGAACATGGCAATTAATGCATCCAGGCACGAGCATTAACATTAGCACAAGCGGAGCACAAGGGAAATCATGCCAAGCTAAGAAGACATAAACCTGGTGGAGTTATTCGTTAACCAAATGAGCAAAAATGAATTCGTTCTGTAATTTATCCACAAAGGCAAAAGGCTAGGTCAAGCCAGCCCTAACAAGAGAGAATTTCAGAATGGTTTCTAGATAATAAGAGAAAAGCCCCAAATCTGGAATTTTATCCGCGCCTAAGACTGGCCATAATTGTTTATTCATTCCCGTCTGAAATAATTCTCCAGCGACTCAAATTCAGACTAAATAAAACATAATATAAATAGTGAAGAATTCGAATCACGCATTTTTGTGGATAAATCAAAAGGGTTAGCTTCAGATGATTTAAACTTGCCTTGAGAAGGATATCTTCTGATTAATCCACTGGGTAGGAGATCGATAAGCTGAATCGTTTCCCAGCGTATTATGGATCGCGTGTTCGAACCCTGTAACTCCCTTTGGCTTATGTAGAAGTTGGGTTCTTGTACTTCTGATATGCCTCGGCTGGGACGATGGGCTTATCCTGTGAAGATTGGGTGAGCTGCCCTGGGTGGGAAATAAATAATAATTACGAGGGTAGAAGGCAATTAAAACCTCATTTCCTCTGACATTTTATAATATAAGTGAAGTGCGGGGCAGATTACAGATACTTCTTTTCAGGTCCCAAACAATCAAACAAACCAGGAATTCCTATCGTGGAAGTTGAAACTGTTTTGATTTGTCAATCAGAATATTTAAATGTTTTTCCGTGCCATATAGTCTAAATCTGTGGGACAAGTTGTTTGTAGAGTCAAGGTTCGTTTCACTTTCATGATGGTTTAGTGGTGAACTAACTATTTAGTTTGATTTAAGATTATTTTTATTCTCGAAAAGCTTGGAGAGAAGCTTCTTGAGGTCACTGTGATTTTGACAACATAAAAGTTGTTGCAACAAAGATTTTGAAACTGAGATATGAGGGGGTTAAAATGAATTTCCAAAAATATATAATGGAGTTTGGGAAAAAAAATTAGATAAAATAAAAATATTTATTATAATTATTTAAGATGGAAAAAAAAATGTTTGGGATAGAAGAATATGAAGATTTGGTTTGGATTGAGAGTAGTTTTGTAACATTAATTTTTGTATTTTTAGTTATTATTGATATTTCAGCATTTTCTTAATTGTGTTAGTTAATTTAGGGCTTTTTTTAAATTTATTTCATTTGGAATTTATCAATGTTGTAGCATAATAAAGCCTTGGTTAGTAAACATTTTTATATTTTTTTAGTTAATATATAGACTTTTAGAACAAAGACATTAATTTTGTGTATAAAATTTTAAAATAGAAATTTATTTACAAAAATTAAAAATTTAGCAAAAAAATAAAAATAAAAATATTTAAATAGCATACTCTAATTATTGGGTGTTTTCTATTTTTTCCAGATAAATTTCTAGATTGATTTTATCTAAAATTTAACAATGATTTCTTGGAATGTTAAATTTGAATTGTATAACGTATAGTATGCAAAAAAAATTATTTTAAATAAGAAAATTCACAATTTTATATATTATTTTATTGGCAACTCCAATTAAAAAGACAAAAATGTGGTTATTTAAATAGTTTAATTTTTTGATGTATTTTTTAATAATTTTTATTTAAATTATGAAAAAAATGTTAAATTTATTTGTGCTAAATTATAAAGCTATAAATTATAAATTTATTGAGATAATACTTAAATAAACTTGATGTGAATGGTAGACAAGTCTCAAATTTTGAGGGCCTTGCTTCCATGGCAAGAGATCACTTTCAATCTCTCTTTCAAGAGCTTGCGAGGATAAATATTGCAGAAGTAATCAGGGTGGCTCAAATGTTTCCGAGTTTTGTAAATGAGGAAGTGAATAGGGATATGGAGGAGGAGGTCTCTCAAAAAGAGTTGAAAGTTGTTTTGGCAAACTTTCAAAAAGACAAAATCCCAGGGTTTGTTGGGTGGCATGTGGAATTTTTTGTGAGTCATTGGGATGGATTTACTTGAAGTGGTAAAAGAGTCCAAAAGGGAAGGTAAAGTTTTGGTGGCTTTCAACTTGACCTTTATTGCTCTCATCCCCAAAGTTGACAAACCTTCTACTTTTGAGGATTTTCGTCCAATCTTCTCATGCAACTATCTCTATAAGGTCATTTCTAAGGTTATTGTCAATTGGTTAAAGTCGGTCTTGCCTCGTATTATTTCCAACGAGCAATTTGGCATTTTGGAAGGTAGGCAAATCCATGAAGCCATTGGGGTGCAATAGGAGGGTCTTCACAGTGTCAAAGCCCTTAAAACAAAAGGTGCCATCACTAAAATTGATATATCCAAAGCATATAACCAAGTTTGCTAGTTGTATATTAGGTTGTTGTTGACTCAACTAGGTTTGGTATAGTTTTCATCAACTGGATCATGGGTTGTCTGCAATCAGTTTCTTTTTTTGTTTTAATCAATGGTTTTGCATCCCCTTTCATTCATGTGCAACGTGGTCTGCCCTCTTTCCCCCTCTTTATTCCTTCTAGTTGCAAAATGTTTAAGCCTCATGATTTTGGATGCAAAGAACAAGGGGGTCTTTCAGGGTGTATGCCTAAGATGTGGATACTCTTAGTGAAATTGTTGCTATGTTCGAGATGGCAACTCGGATGCTTGTAAATATTCGAAAATCAACTATTTGTGTACAAAATCTGGATGTTCTTGAACTTCAACATCTTAGCACGACTTTCCCACATCATGTTGTTGATTTGGAAGCAGGTTTAAAATATTTGGGTTTCCATTTAAAACCAAATTGTTACAAAAAAAGAAGACATGATGTGGATAATCCAAAAGATTAAGAAGAGATTAAAATGTTGGTGCTTCAGGTGGTTGTCTCTTGCAGGAAGATTGATCCTGGTAAAGTCATATCTTGAGGCAATTCATGTTTACTAGATGTCCACGACCTAGATTCTCAAGGGGATTTTCGAAAAAAATTAGGCGTTTATGCTTTAAATTCTTTTGGGTTGGGACTTAGGACCAATTTTTGCTCCCATGGGTGAAGTGAAATCAAATTGTCTTAACAAGCCTTCTTATGAGTGGGGCCTTAAAAATATTTTCATGTTTTCAAAAGCCCTAGCTACTAAGTGTGGATGGAGGATTCCCTCCATGTCCAGTCTTTGGATCAACCCTGTTGTCACTTAAAAATATATTCATCCCTAGTCAATTGATGACTAGACTAGATTGTCGAAAAATCCTTGGGAAAACATTTTCTTGATTTGGCATGTTATGTTTAATTCTTTCAACCTCATTGTTTTGGGTTTGGCATGGAAGGTCGAAAATGGCCTAAGGGTGAGGTTGGAGCAGGATCCCTAGCCTAGGAGTGGTTAGATACATTGTATTCCTCAAGATGTGGTGGATATGCTACGTGAGAGTGGTTTCTCTCATCTAGCTCACATTATCAACCATCACAATACTAATATATAGCAGCAAGGTGGCTTGCAACGGGTGAATTGAATATTAGCTAAGAGTTTAGAGAGATATGGTGAGGTTATCTAGGGGCACTGGAAATTAATCATATTCACATTTCGGGTGAGGAGGACGAGTCAGTATGGGCCTTAGCTCTAGATGATGTTTATACCCCAAAGTTGGGATATCTTCAGTTGAATGTGGAAGCAGAGATTGATGTTGAGTTGTGGTGCTGGAAAGGGGTTTGGAAGATTAAAATCCCAACAAAAAATCATTTGTTCATGGGTTATATTTTGGAAAAAAACAGTCCCTAGTCGAGATTTTTTAGAGAAGAAGCACAAAAATGGGCCTAGGTGGTATTGAAAATGCAACAAGAAAATCCTAATTTAATTTTTTACTTGCATTAAATTGGGAATAAAATTGTAATTCCACATCTCATGACAACTTGTATTAGTTAACCAAGCTAATTTGACTTAGTTGAATCAGTTAATTCAAGTTGAGGGTCTAACTTGAGTCATGTAGAGTGTCTCCTACATTATAGGAGCCCTGGTTGAGTTATTTTGAGTTGTAATTAAGTAATTAAGTAATTCAGTTTAACTGAGTTAAAGTCAGTTAAACTAATTCCAAGTATTGGAGGAACTAGTTGGAGGTCTAATAGTGTGGTGTTGCCTACAGTGATCAACTAGTAAACTGATGATTCACTCATAAATAACTCACACATGTCAGATCTGAGAGTTACCCAATTGAGACTGGAGTCCAGGGACAATGTACTATCGGTTGTATAATCATCTGAATTGTACAGGTGGTGCTTGCAATCATAGGAAGGCCTATGAGGATTGTGCAATTCCAATTGAGAATTTTCCCTAATTAATAGGGGGTTAATTCCCAATGGAATAGCGCAAGGAATCAAGGACTTGGGCAAGCAAAAAATTGGTTAAGTATCGGCCTGGGCTTGTCTAGGAATCAATGAGATAGATAGAGATAGTGTAGAGGTAGCTCGGGCTTGAGTAAAGCATTGTAATCTTCTCATATTTTCTGACTAATGCAATATATAAATAATATGGGTTTTTAGTTGTGGCTTTCCCCAGGAAATCATTGTGTAATGTGTTGAATGAATTCTTTCTCTTGTATGCTTCATGATTTTGTGATCGTTTAATTGTTTTTGCGGATGAGTAGAGTAGATTCAAGTCTATTGTTTTAGCATATTACAATTGGCAGTTAGAATCTACAAGGAATTTCTATAGGTGGTGTCCTTTGTGCAAATCAAACAATGAATCCATTGAACATCTTTTCTTTGGCAATTCTTTTATCTGTCAGATATGGGATCGATGATAGTCATTTTGTGGTCAATTCTATGAGTGGTATGGGCTTTTTGTTGAGGATCAGTGGAGATTGTGGTTCCAAAACAGAAATAATAGATCTTTCAAAGCCATTCCCCTCCTCATTTTCTAGGTTTTTTGTTGGCTCATAGTAAACAAATCTTTCAAAAAAAATCTTTGAGTTTGGATAGGGTGGCAACTGAAGCGCTAGCTATTTTGGACCTTCTTCTACAACAAACAGTCCATTTAATCTAGATGAATATTGGTGGCCACCCACCGATTCCACTTGGAATCCCAACTTTGTTTCTTTTAGTTTCCTCAATTGTAGCACAATTTACTATTTTTGGCATTTTTTGGGTCCTGAACTTTTGGAGCTATTTTGAGGCCCTAAACGACTTTTTTATGGAAACGGGAAAACCCATTACTTATAACATGGGTTTGTATTTAAAATTCGTAGTCTTTGGATAGATCTTTATAACGAGGTATGTACGCACAAAATGAAGATTGTATGTCAAAGTTACAACCCAGGGAATTTGGTGCACCAACTAACCCCAACGGAGTTCACAAACTTTTGGTGCTTGATCTCTTAGGGTTAGTTTTTTCGATGTTTAGGATTTTCCCTTGTTTCTCAATAATAAAAAGGCCTTCAAGGTTCATTGTAGCACATTTGAAAGGAATGTAGTCGTCACATCTCTTGTCACAGATAAGGTACCATTGCCCAAGCTAGTTTATTTCCATTCTACATGTAAACAATTCTCAGTATTTTGTTAATTATGAATTGAAGTTCGGTTTTCATTGTAGCTTTGTGTTTCTATTTGAATTTGTATTTCATTTTTTTCCAGCATAAATCTAGATCGGTGGTATTAGAGAAGTTTTCCCTTTCCTTGTTTTTCTTTGCATGTCCCCAATGAGGTTGAGGTATAAGGAGTTAGGATTTGAACTAGTTGAACCCTTGCAAGATTGGCCTTGCTAAACCCAATGACCTCCCATGGTGGAAGAAAAGAAAGACAAGGGAGCAGGAGATCCTTTCAAAATATTGCTTAAAGAAGCCCTCAAGCAACAAAGGAATGGGATGATGGATAACGTTTCCCAGATCCTTTGGTGGGTATTAACAGGTGAAGCATCTTCATTCGGTAGCCACCTCAGGGGTGCCACCCCCTTTAAGTTACAATTTAAATTTGACATTCTTATATTTGAAGGTCGGATAGATGCAGTTGTTGTAGATAAATGGTTGAATCTGTTGGAAGGATATTTTTTAGTTCATAACTTTTCCAACAGGGAAAAGATTACTTTTGCACTCCTCAAGATCACCCCCCAAGTCAAGGACAGGTGTGAAACCTACTGTGAGCAGAGGGATGAGAAGGAACCTTCACTATTTTCAGTCATACCCTCTTGGAATTATTTTCAAGATGTCGTCAAGGAACAATTTATTCAGTCGAGAGCTATGAATATAAGTACATAAAATGGACCACATTGCGATAAGGAAGGGACCAAGACATGTCGAAGTTCACAAATATTTTTCATACCCTTCGCACGAAGTTAGGTATCAAGGATTCCAAGCAGCATCTAGTACTCAAGTACCACGACTGTCTACATAAATACATCCAGGATGAGATGGAGTTCTTGGACATCTCCTCACTGCTGAGAAATCTAGGGCATATCAATTAAGTGATTTCTCTTCTATTAGTAACTGCTTGTGAGCGCTTTTTACTTATTTAGATTATGATCTTCTTTTACTTAGGTTATTAATGTTCTTCTTCATCAAACAACTACCAATGCATAAACCATAAAGAGACAAGAGACACATAATATAGGCCGTCATCCAGGGCCAAAACCTCTCCTACTTGAGAGGAAACCCGAACAAATTCTTCTTCTTATAGAGATTCCAATTGACAAATACCAAGACCAAGACCCTTGACCTATTTTCCACTCCAATACCAAGACACAAGTTCCCATGATGAGATCCTTAAACAATTATAGTCAACCTTTTTCTCCTTTCCATTTCTTGGCTCCTCTTCCACTTCGACCTCCTTCTGCTTAAAACCTTCAGCCTGCTTGAATTAGGTTTGCAATCCTATTTCATAAACCCTATATTATGCACAAGACCTTATCTTATGCATCAACTTTCTTTGCTTTGGATAAGGTCTTCTTCTAGGTTGTCTCAACCTCCCTTCTTGACTCGACCTTATTCCAACTATTATCTTGGCCTCCCTTCCAGACTTGATCTTCTTCCAACTCGACTACCCAGGAGGATTTCTACTGCCTCACTCATGTAGATGATATAAACCCAAAAACAAACTAGAAAACAGCTCAGATTTCACTTGATAATTAGCTTCCTCGTTGTACTTCGCACCTTTTACTTTAGACTTGATGATGATCGAAAATTTGTGCCAGAAGTGATAACGAGCAACCCTATTTATAGTTGTTCCCCCCTCAAATTAGCTAACTTGAAGAGGGTGAGCCGACATGTCTGCTGGAGGATTTTATTAATTCAATCTTGAAGCTGACTTGAAGAGAGATGCATGTGCTTGTTTTAGAGGGCTATTTATACTTATCTAATGACTCATACAAAATGTAACATGCCCAAGAAGGGTCTGTCATACATGACATAGACTCAAATTTAATTTTATGACTAGATGTCCAATCCTAAAGGCTCATAATGGGAGCCATCACTAAAATAAAATTCCTTGCTCATGAAACCCATGAGATAAGCATTACAATAAAAAAAATATTTTTCTTCTTTTCACCAATTACATAAAATCACAATTACACATGTCATTATGAAGGCTGAACATAGTTACACTTTTCAACACTCGCTTGGCATCACATACCAATATGATGTTAAGATCGAGCATAAATTTATACAGAAGAAGTGGGACTTTGGATCTGCGAATTGGAAACAATGAAAAGGTACCCCCAAATCATAGAATAAAAGATAGAGCCAAGGTGGGGTGACTCAGGACAACCCATCAAAGCTACAAGCAAAGAACAACACCACGAAGACAAAGAAGGACACAAGAAATTGGTGTGAGTTCCACAAGAGCCTCGCTCACAACACAAGTCAATGTCGTTCCAAGTAGTCACTAGTGGTTGAGCTCAAGGTTTTAGATTCAGATGCATGTCCTGAATCTGAGTAAGAACTTGACAAGGGGGAATGGGAAAGGAAAAAAATTATCAATGTACATCCTAGTGCCACCGTTTCCACCACCAAGGTTCATAAGATCTCCAGTAGAGTGTCACCACCTGATCTTTATTGTGATGTGGCCCAACCATGATCTGCAACTCCAGCCATTGTTTCTCATCCTGTGTATCCTGTCAGCCTCACCGGTGCTATATCTGCATCCCACAAAGTTTATAAATCAATACCACATACATATATTTCTTAAACTATAAATGGTTCAAACATGTAGCAACTTTCACTTACCATATGGGCCCCATGCTCATCCTGATAGAAGTGGTAAGTCAGGATCACCTTAATAGTTCATGCCACTATATGGGTAGTCATCTATGTACATTGACATTTGGTCCCAATGAGAAAACAACTCAGGTCGAAACACTCATCTGACTCCCACTCCTCCACCTCGTCTCAGTAGCTTCCCCTAGCAGCACATCTTGGGCTCCAATGGGCCCCCATCACGGATCTATACATGAAGTTGAATAATGGGGATCTTATCAAATAAGAGTGAGCATAACACTATCCCAAATGAATAGTTATTATTGGTCCTCCATCTACATAGTGTCAACTATCGTTTCAACGATGAAAGCATCATCTGGGCCAACCCATAGTAGGTTTCTCCTAGTACACTCTCCACCAGCATCATCTGCCCACTAGTGATATGGTGGAAGGCACGACTACCCAAGATCCACAACACCGTTGAGGATGTATCTTGTGTCTCAGGCCTCTTTAGGTCATTGATCTGTATTATTGTGCCCTTTGCATGACTACCTGATACATAATGGCGATCAACAAACTCACCTATATGCCTCTCACAAGGTAGCACTAGATGTATCTCCCCTACCACCCCCAAAGAGGGAAATTCTATCAGAAAATATATGTCTTGGATCGTGATCTTGATCTTGTGCCCTTGTACTACAAAGTCCAAAGATTTGGGTCCCAGTAACTCACTATCCTCGATAGCAAGGGCTCCCCCACCCTCATCATAGGGTTCTCTAAGAACTTCAGCGTGCCATATCGTGCCAACACCCCTCTCACTACTTGATTCCCCTGAATCTCAGCATGTAGGGACTCTAAATATCATTCTTGCCATGACACCTTTAGCTTTGCCATAACTACAAAATACCATTATGTTTTTTCAGTCCAAAGTCAAAGGCATGCATGTCTAGTACCTAGCTTCATCTCACATCAGACCACCACTCATGCCCATCCTCTCATCCCATAACGCAATTTTTTCGCTTAAAAATGTGTTGCATCCACTTGTGGGTCCATTTCCAACAATCCACAGTGCAAAAAGGGCCCCCAAAAGTGTGTTGCAACCGTGAGGATGAGCAACAGTCCCCCACAGAGAACAAAAACCCTAATCTGAAAGTCTAATCCACAAAAAATGATAAGGTTAGGCCACCTACCTCCAACTTGCATATCCTGATTCCGATGGTCAGTTTTTCCTCTATGATCTCCACAAGATTTAGGGCCTTCCCTTCCGCTCCAAATTCTCCACATCTCACTATGCTAATGAATTGGATTTGGGGGCAAAAAGCCCCTTTATAGGAAAAACCCTAGTTTTTTGGTTGCCCATTGTGACCAAATCGTAGCTCCGTTTGATGAACCATCAGAGCCATTGGAAATCTCTTACCAATTTATATAATGGGTATCTCTTTGTTTTTGGTAGTTTGATTTTCACCAGGAAGCCATTTTTTCCATGAGTTCTCACTTTGTCGCCTATTAAAACTGAATTTCTTCGTTTGAGCCACCCGTACTTTGGTACCACTTTACCTTTGCATTGGTTGACTCACATGTCAATTTTAGTCATGAGTAACCATAATTTACTCATGTCTTCATGGTCCCCTCCAGGCCTCCGCCCTATGGCATCATCATTGAGTCACCTTTGTTTAGAGCATCTGCAATGAGTCACCCTTGTACTTATGGAGTTTGTTTTGAGTCCCATTGAGTCCCGTTATAGTGTTTCATACGTCGCTATGTTGTATCCATCCAATTTTATTCATATTTGGCCTTCAGCTCTACTGCTCCGTCTTCATCAAACCCCCATTTGCGTCATTGACCATCCTCTCCTAAATCGAGTCAGTTGTTGCGAGGTCAACCATCCTTATTATGATCTAACAAGGGAAGTCATCAATATGCAACCCATCTTCTTTCCTTCCATCATCATCCCTAGTGTCTTTCCATCAGTCACTTTACTATGATCCCTTGTGCCTTTGTTAAGGATTCCTTGTTTCCTTAACTCTGGTTGGCCCTATTTTGTTGACTTCAACACATTTATTCCAGAAGAGTGGTCTAGAGGGAGGTTTACCTTGGTTCTAGCTTCCATCTTTGTTCAGTGCCCGGGATCAAGAAAATGGAATCATCATTGCCATTTTACTTGGTTGTTTCTCGTGTCCTCAACATCATCTCCTAATCACAATATTGAGATTCTAACACTTGATGGTTCAGTGATCCAGACGATTGTGCCAGTGATTCTCGGGAATGTGTGAGATGTTCTAGACCTCGTGAGGGGGTGGCCCTTCAGGTATCCCCCCACATGCCTGAATGACCACATAGGTTAATTTAGCCTCAGATGCAATTTCGTAGATGCGATGGGTTCAGTTTTCGTCACTCACAATACCCACCACATGCATGTCTCCTTTAGATAATCCATTCAAATATTCAGAGCAGTTTCCTATCCAGCAAGGCTTCTTTGGTTGCAATGGTTGCAATCCCCCCTCACCATGTCAGCTTGAGGGGAATTATGTCTCATGTATTTAGATGTTATTGTATTCAGTCTTGGCCTATCTCTTTCCCAGCACATTATGTATATGGGATCCATTGTCTTATTTTCTAGCCCATTGATGCCAGTGTATCATGTACTTTGTAGCTCAGTCCCACATTGTTGGGCTCATCATTATTCTTTGTACCCAGTTATCTCGATGGGTATGGGTATGCCTCCCCCACCTCATTTAAGATCATGTACTCCCACATAAAAGGAGACATCTATCAGTTTATTAGGTTTCGACCCTCCATTTTTGTTTGTCCTTGTATTGCTTAAGTTCTTTCTCTCTCTCTTTGACTCCCCTTTGGTGTCTCATGGAACTGTAACCTACAATAGATTTCAGTCATATGATTCACTCCTAACACTCATACATTGGGGGACAATCTATTATCACCAAAAAATTATCACCTAGCCATTTCTAACTAGGTGGATCAAAATACACCATGTAGAATTAATTTTACCATAGTAAAATCACTTTCACTGTAGAAAATAATTTAGTAAACCACTTTTATTAAATTATTTTCTGATTTAAATTAAAAAACCCATGAGAATAATTAGATAAATTGTTATTTATTTAATTTTCTCTAGGAATAATTATTAAATCATTATTTAAATAGTTATTCATTGTCACATTTGACTAAATCCCCTAGGAATAATTAGATAAATCACTATTTATTTATTATTCCTTATTTCTATTATTGGAATAATTGTTAAATCATTATTTAATAATTATTTCAATTTAACACCATTATTAATCTTCATGAAATAATTAATAAATCATTTTATTTGTTAATTATTTCTAAATAAAGATATTTAACCATTTTAAATATATTTTTCCTTTCCAATAAATATAATAAAGTATTCCAAGTAGTTAGATCTTGATTTGGTTAATATTATTTTCTTATTCTCTATTTTCAAGATTTACTCAATACTTTGTTATAAATAGAAGGTTTTTCCATTCATTCTTCATCATGATCATTATCATCTCTTTTCTTTTGAGCTCTCATTTGAGTTCTTCACATTTTGTTTGGTTTTTTCACATATTAAAGAGAGAAGATCATTTACTGAAGCATGAAGGGCATCAAGGACCCATCCCATGGAGGGGGATTTATAGACCCTTTTTTGTAGATCTCCTTCACCAACTATTATCAATAAAGAATTTATTCAATTAGAGCCTCCATTTGGGTTATTGCATTGGATATCTTTACTATTGCTTTCTATTATGGATCATCTATATTTTTGTTGCAGGTTTTTCCATTTTTATTGCAAATCTGAATCGTAAGAAGCCATCAAATTGTTGTTAGGGTCGTTTGTCACCTAATGACTTAAGTGAAGTGTTTTTTGTACACCTTCCAAGAAATTTCACACTAATGCCCATGACTTTTTCAGATTGACCAACTTTTGATTTTTTCATCTTTTTGATTAACATATTTTCTTCTAAACAAACAATCTATCATCAACTGGAAGAGAGAAATTTGTGGGCATTTTTTTGTGTTTTATAGCTTTTCTCCTTTTCAACAGCAATTCTAATCTCATTCTCACTAATGGCAACATATTCTTCAACTTCAGCTTCCACATCTTCAACAGTAACATGTCTAGCTCTATTAGATTGATCCACTTTAATGATTCTTTGGTGATCCCTTGTATGTACTCTTGTAGTTTCATGAACTATTGTTCTTTCACTCCTTCTCCTTTCTTATTCTATCTCTATGTGGAACTCCTGATCACATTCAGAATATTTTGCTTTAGATAATAAATACCCTCCAACATAATTGAAAGACTCTCAGCAAAATCCTATCAAATAAAAGATATAATGATACTTACAATAATGCATAAAACAAATATAAATAAATATACTTACAATGTTATTTGCAATGTTGAGTGTGACTCCTTCACACAACTTTGTAGATTCTTCATATGTGTCATACTTGACCTTTAAGAGACGATATCTAACATTTTCACGTGCCTTGGGCAGTTTTGTAAGAACATAAACAATATCTATATTCGTCTCCAAACATATGTCTCGTACTTTGCCATCACCTCATATGGTTCACCAAAGTTAATCATACCACAATATAGATAGATATGTACACCTTCATTGGTTTCTCTATCTTTAACATGCCATATAAATTTTGTTTTGTTTATTTCTCGTGCATTCCTCTATTTTAAAATAATATTGAATGTATTTGAGGAGCTAGTTGCTTGACTTTTACCATGTGTCTTAGATCGGCTTCGTTCAACAGTATTCATAGAGGACCAAACTGCAACTCTAGATGATGTAATTGTTGCCCTTGTTCCAGAAACATTCACAGAGACCTTCTTTGATCCCATCTTCCAGATTATATATATAAACAAAATAAAAACATTTAAAAATTAAATATATTCATTCTAATTTAATTAAAAAATAAAAATAAAAAAACTCCAAATATTTAAAAAAAAAAACGAAAAACAAATATACAAATAAAAAAATAAATATACAATACATACATAATATATGTGTGTGTGTGTGTGTGTGTGTTGTGTGTAAAAACCACTTAAAATTTAATTTTAAAATAAAAATTAAAAAAAAAAACCACTCAGAATTACATTTTAAGAAAAAAATGTGCCTGGGTGAGCGCACCTGCAAACCTTTGCCCCCGATTGGGCAAAAGGTTGAGGGCCCGTAGGCAGCCTGGCTCTCCTCCTAGTAAGAGGTCAAGGGCCCACTGCTGAGCCTAGAAAGTTCATCTGGGGGCGACCTAACCAAGCCTGCCAGTGGCCTTTTAACCCCCGGCTGGTCGAAGGGTCGATTCTCGGAATCAAGCTCCGCCTACCCTACTCAATTTATTCTTTTTTAATTTTTATTTTGATAAAAAAAATCTATTTTTTTTAATGAATCTAATTTTTTTTTTGAATGAATGTAATTTTTTTTTTTTTTTTTTGTATCTTGGAGAAACCCAACAGCTCAGCTAACATGTAATTACTAGTAAACCTCTGTGGGTTTATGGCCTATCCTCTTTGTCGTAAATCAGTCACATAAGGGGGATTGAACTTAGGTTTGTCTTGTTCAACAATTTCATAAATTTTGAATTAAGGAATTGGAATGCCCCCTAAGACAAATTAAAAATAAAAATAAAGAAAATATTTTTCCCAAAAAAAAAACGAACATTAGTTTTTCCATTTCAAAACCCTAAAAAATATGATTTTTCTTATTTTCCCCCTAAAAATCCTACGAATATGAGTTTTTTTTTCATCTTTTTCCTTATAAAAAAAATCTAAAAAAATAGATTTTTTTTAATGTGGATTTTCCCTTAAAATATGATATTGAAAAATATATTAAAAAAAAAGAAAAACAATTACTTTTAGAGCATAAAAACAATAACACAACAAATTTTCCCCAAATTCCTCTTTAAATGGTCAAAATAGAAGGAAACTTAACCTTCGAAATGCGAAAATCAATGACAATGTAGCTCCTGCAAAATCGCTCCAAGCTTTTTAGTGAAACCTGAAAGATTTAATGTGATATGAAAAATAGAAACAACGAAAGTTATTACATAGGGAATATTGTGGGATTATTTTAGCATTTCTTGAATGTGGGATTAAAATTAAAATTAAGAAAAAATAATATATAGTTAATATTATAGATTTAGATTAATTTTTATTAAATGTGGGTTAAAAAAAAAAAATAGAAATTATAAAAATTAACTTAGTTGCCTACTTAATGTTAAATAATTTAAGTAAAAGACTCATTTTAATTTCAATTGAATGTATTAAAGGAACATTTGTGTGGAATTTTGAATAGAAAGTAGGGTCAAAATTTTCAAGACCAAAATTTGGGTAGAATGTTTTCAAATAAACTTTAGAGGGAAATATTTCAAATGAAATTTATGGAGGCAAAATTTTTAGCGAAAATTTTTACGGGGAAACTTTGAAGAGAAAATTTTTGATGAAAAATGTTGTGGGTGAACTTTGGAGGGAAATTTTCATTCTTTAAGCTCTAGATTGTTATTGGAAGAGAGTACATTTGTATCATTCAACATCTTATATTTGAAAATCATGGCTTCTTCTAATAGTGAACATCTTCCTCATGTTATTCATATTAGTGAATATAACAAGAATTATTTCACTATGAATAGAAAGTCAAATTTTCTGCTTGGTCCTAATCCTAGGGATTATGAGAGCAACATTTATGAAGGGCAAGATGACGAATTCCTTGTAAATAGAGAGTCAAATTTTCCACTTAGTCATAATCCTAAGGATTATGAGAGCACCACTGATGAAGGGCAAGATGAATAATTTCCAGTAACTAGAAAACCAAACTTTCCACTTAGTCCTAATCCTAAGGATTATGAGAACACCACTGACGAAGAGAAAGATGAAGAATTTCTAGTACATGGAGTCAAATTTTCCACTTAGTCTAAATCCTAAGGATTATGAGAGCACAACTTATGAAGGGGAGGATGAAGAATTTCCAGTAAATTGAGAGACGAATTTTCCACTTAGTCCTAATCCTAAGGATTATGAGAGCACCACTAATGAATGGGAGGCAGGGGGTGTTACAGATTATTTTGTCACACCTCCTGCACTTCCCTGAGTCATACCCTGGAGTGCCCAAACCTTGACAACTATGCAGTGTACCCATCTTGATATGCAGTCCATGTCCTCCCCAAAGAACTAATGAAAAGTTGCCTTGAGCCTTTCCCGAGAAAAATGAGCTTAAAACCCTAAGTTCTAGGTCAGCGCAATTGTGACGCTACCCTCTTGTGTTGATGGTGGGTTGCACCATATGAGCCTCGCACTTCCAGCACAACTTTTGCCAGAATACTCATGTTGAACCCTAAAGGCAAGTTTTCAAAAAGTGGAGGAGAAGCTTCATCATCTATAGGCTTAGAGGCTTCCAGAACTGTGAGATGGATGATGTTCATTGTGGATGTGTTCGAATTCTCCCAATATTACTCTTTGATCTTATCCCTATGAGGTTCCTCCTTCAGATGAGGATTGTTACATAATATTTTGTCATGCCTCTTGCACTTCCCTGTGACATACCCAAAAGTTCCCAAAACATGACCAATATACAGTATACTCATCCTTGTATACAACTCAAATCCCTCCTAAGACTTTGATTGTAAAATACATTGAGCTTTACCTGAAGAAGTAGCTCTTAAACCCTAAAATGAGAGTCATCGCTCTTATAAAGCTTAAAATAGCGATGTTCGCCTATTACAATGTACTTGACCAGCAATGCTATCGCTTTATTCCCTTGCATACCCGCGATGATCCCAAAGAGGTAATTTTCCCAAAGAGAATGAGAAGCTTCCAGAGCGACGAGATGGAGGTTGTTTTGCATAGACAAGGTCGAATCCTCCCAACTTAACCTCTTGGTCTTATCCCTATGAGCTACCTCGTTGAGATGAGGGTCTAATCCTATCTTTGGAGAAGTCCTAACTCCATTTCCCAGTCTATAAATGCATCCTCTCCCATTCCCAAATAGTTTGTCTATGTCTATTTGCACCCTTATGCTGAGATTATGCTCAAGGCTATTCATTTGACTTGGAGAAGGAGTGCTTGGAGAGTTCTTGGTTTGGACTTGGATTACCACTCAAGGAGAGCCTTTCAGCATCAAGGCTTTGGTTGTAAGCTCCCCTTTATTTCCTAATAATATATAAATGTTGGTTCACCTTCCTAAAACACATATGTTCATGTATTATTTAGCTTGATATTCCTTGATCAGTTAAGTAGGTTGTTATTGGATTTTCTATTGGTTTTGGCATGCTTTGTTGTCTCTTGATCACTTGTGCAGGTACATAAACATTGAGAGAAGCAGGAACAAGTTTGTGACACAAGTAGTTCGAGGCCCTCAACAAACGAAATCAGAATAGCATCAGAATGAGGTAGGCCATCTCTTTCGTTCTACTTTTCAATTATAACCTAGGAAGATGTCTAGTTGATTGTCACTTTGATTTCTAGACCCACTCATTGGGCAGAGGGATCGTCTCTGTCCGCAGAGAGGATTAACCTTGTCAACAAAATGGCGTCTCTACCGGGGAGCCTATGATCATTTCCTTCTCTTTTTTCACCTTGTCTTTTGACGAGTTTGATCAACCATTCATTCTCAGACTTCATTGCTTTTCTATAGTCAGTCTCACTCTCTGGTAAATGCTTGAAGATTGTTGACTTGAGCTATTCTTGAATATTTTTTTTCTTTGTTTTCTCACCCATCATGTTTTTAGCCTTGATAGTCATGATGATATCGCGGATTTGTTGATTACAGTAGAGATGATCGCTGCTTTTCTCTTCACAGGTGCGATGATTGTAGAAGTTAAAGAAATTTAGGGCTTGTCTTCTCGTTTTCAGTCCTTTTTTCCTTCTCCCAGTTATTTACCAGTGTGATCTTAGTTGACTCTTTTATTGTCTGATTGTAGTCACCTCTTTAACTTGGTTTGAGTATGTTTGAGGTTTGATTAGCCTTTTAGGGTTTCTGGGCCTTCTAGGTCATCCTTCATCCACTTGTTGATCTCCTCATCATAGATCAATTACCTGTGTTAAAAAGTCTTTTGTGTGATTGGTCATCCTTTGGAAATCACTTTTGGTTCTTGTGTCTTAAGTTGGTTTCATTAGTGTCAGATTGAGTAGATACTATGAAAGTAGCTTAAGTTTCATTTTACAAGCAATAGATTACAAATTGATTGTCTCATTTGGATCGAAAGGAAGTGTTTGCTTTTAGTTTGTGTTTAGAAAAGTGAAATTGAAAGTATTTATCTTTTCAATAGTTTTCGAAGCATTTTTTGTTGCATTCAAATCATTAATGTGAAAGAGATTTTCATGTTTGTTGGCTTGCTTGCATTCTATTTTGTTTTTTGCACTAGATTACATTGATTGCACTAAAGTGAAGAAGAAAAATCATCATTGCACTTTAAGGTAGATTACTTTAAGATCGCTTTTGGGCATTACATTTGTTGTGAAATGAAAGATTATATTTCATGTTTTGCATTTAGAATTGGAAATAGTTATCGATGCATGTTTTCTTGTTTGATGCATGATTTGGGTGATCTTCTTCCTTACGTAGATAGCTTTCATCGAATTGAAGGATTTCATTTCATCATGTTGTTTCATTTTAGGAACAGGTAACATCGTTAAGGCCTTGAAATTGAAACATAATTCCAAGACCGACTTTAAAATATCTCAATTAATATAAGGAGCATTTGAAACATTAACATTCATACTTAGTGGTGTAGGCTAGAAACGTGTTCTGGTGTCTTTAAAACCTAGCAGTTTTTGTTTACGTCTGCATTAGACAACGCTGACACGGACTTGTGCTCCCTGTACCATCGCGCATATAAAGGGAGACCCCGATAGGTTGCAAACCTTTATCCATAGGAAGCTGAGTCTGCCACCCTGTAAACATGATACACCGAACACAACATTCGGGGAGATTGCCTTCACGTACATCAAGTCCTTGGTAAATTTATTTATTGAGGTGTATATTGCAGTTCACGGTTACTTGGTACTCCTTTTTACCTAGAGTCACCTAAGTATTCATTTTTATCTTTTCTGACTCTTTAAATTTCAAAAGATCATCGAGCAAATTGTCCTTTCAAGCTCACTAAACCATCGAAAGCGACTAGAGTCACATTTTCGTCCTTTTCTCGACTCTTAAAAGATGAAAAGGCAAAGTTTTTGTTTCTAAAAATAATTTTCCATGATCAACATGTCAAACCCAAGCAGTTGCTTCTTGGACCCACATTGAGTAATTCCCTATTAACTTCAAGATTAATAAGCCCTCAACGAATCTTATTCCCTTTTTTGTTCTTGAGAGGAAGTCATTGTGGCTGAACCATTAAGTTCATCTCATAGTTCCCCTTCATTGTCTGATACTTAAGGGTCCTCCCAAGGAGTTCATCTGGAACTTCCTCAGTCACTTGAAGATTAAGGTTTTGAACATGGGATTATTCCAAGTATCCAACCTCTATCTTCTCATCCACCTCCATCAAATTCCTGGTCGCCTCAAGAATCTGATATTGATACCCCTAATAATCCTATTCAGACCCCTCAGAGTTTGCATAGGCTTTTTATTCATCCGCCGAATCTGCTATTTGATTTTGTTGTGATATCTCCTCAACATCCTTACAGTCCATATGATCAGCCTAGTATTCCTTTGGAGTTGTCTCCTCACACGTCTTGGATTCCTCGTCACCATTTGTTTCCATCTATGGAGTCAGAGGGTGAAATACCAAACTCTCCTCAGGGTCATCTAGAAGTCTCCGCAACTCACACTCCTTAGGTGCATGAGGAACAAGACTATGAATTTCCTCCTGAAGGTTTTCCTTTTGTAGGAAGAGCCTCATCTTACACGTTCCCTGAAACTAGTGGACATTTGCTTCCACATGGTTATACCACCTTAGCGTAATTGGTTTCAGGAACACCCAGTGCTTCATCATTATACCAAAATCCTATTTGGTCATCTTATTCTGTGCCTACTTCTGGTCTGTTCATTTCGAACGCGACCTCTCGAACTTCCATACAAACTATTTTCACTTTAGTTCCTGTTCAACCTACGATTCCATCACAGCTTGTCTCGTCGTTTCAACCAACCCTTCTGGTACAACCAACTATTTCAGGTAAGGTTTCAGTTAGTTCTTCTACCCTTCCATCGAGTGGAAAAAATATGCCACCACCTGGGGGACAAGATTCGAATACTCCTCTTGTGTCGGGTGGATCCCATGTGAGTGGATTACAAACTCACATGCTTGGACTTAATCAACCTTAATATGGTTTTATTCCTAACCTTGTTGGTCCATCCGGGTTAGGAAACATCCAATATCAGCAGCCTTATATGGCTCAGATTCCACTATAACAAGCTTATGTCCCATATGGTTCACAAGCCTTGGTTAATCCCTATTACATTCCTCAAGCAGGAGCTTATGTAAAGCATGGTCAATCTGTCATTCTTGGTGGATATGGTCAGATTCAATTCAACAATTATCAATACCCATAGGGCATATCCCAAGGAATTGTCTAGCAACCCTTTCAACAGAGAGGAAAACTTTTTTAGCAGCAAGGGAAACCTTCACAGCAGCAAGGGAAACTACTACAGGGGAAACCTTTGACGCAGTCTCAACAACCTTTACAACTACAAACTCAGTTTGTTCAGAAATCTACCAAACCTTTGTACTCGCAAGGCCAACCTTTGCATCAGTAAGGTCAACCTTTATAGCAGAAAAGTCAACCTTTACAACAACAACGTCAACCTCTGCAACAAGATCAATATGTATACCCACAAGGTCAGCCCTTGCAAGCACAAGGTCAACCCCTGCCGCAGTAGGGTCAATCTCCTTTTGTCCAAGGTCAACAGGTTCAACAACCTTATAACCCGTATGTTGCGTATAATGCTTATCAATGGCCTTTGGTAGGAATATCAAACCTACTGTAAGGACCCTCTATGCCAAAACTATATACCTTTTTTTTTTTTTTTTTTTTACACGGCAATTACAACCAGTAAAGAAACGCATTGAGATTTCAAATTCATTCAACACACACATTGCTGATACTCATTCAGGAACATAACACAACATTACATACTTTTAATCTAAGATCAAGTAGTAACGAAATACACATGTACCGTACACCGGAAGGCGAGACTCCGCTTGCTCTGTTGTCGCTGGTATTCCCTTGTTGCTGGTCACTTCTGCGAGTGTATGATGACGCACTTGATCCGAAAACGAGACCCACCGGTTAACCTCCCAGCCTACTCCTTGGGTACTCTTCTTCCCCGCAGACCCCCGAGTTGCAATGGGGTTGTACAAAGGAGGAAGAATCTAGCTGGCAGAGGAGAGCAACCTTAGCTCAAGAGTCCCCTCTCTAAAAGAAATCCTCTACCTCACCAAACTCACTATAGCTTCGTAGTCACTGCTTTCACATCATATCATCCATCCAACAATAGGGTTCGCCCCCAAAAAGGTCCCTTCTCTCATGGCTTGCCCCTTCTTTTATAGGAGTCCTCATAGGTGACACATGGCATGTCATGCATAATTATAATATTTTTCTTTTAATTTAATACTTGATTATTCACCTACCC